>CM060958.1:85911377-86108877 GCA_030765055.1 Mantis religiosa
AAAAGTAGTTGCTTCTGCTAAGAAAGTTATGGTCATCTCATTCTTTGATATTCATGAATGGTTTATCAGTATGTTGTACCTGCACACATCAGTAACTGGACAAAACTACAGGGATGTCCTGAAAACATTGAAAGTCCATATCGGGCGCAAAAGACCACATTTCCGTGAAGCAGGCTGGATGCTGCACCACGATAATGCGCAGCCGCATATTGCCAATGTTGTTGCTGAATATCTTGCAAGAAATCAACGTGAAGTGTATCCCTCACCCTCCCTATAGTCCGGATTTAGCCCCATGTGACTTTTTTCTATTCTCTAACCTGAAGAAACGCCTTCGTGGGAGGCATTATCCATCATCAGAAGCAGTGGTGAAGGCTGCGGAGGCGATTTTGAAGGATCTCTCAAAAATAGTTTCCAGATGTCTACGAAGACTGGCAGGAACGCTGGTACAAGTGCATCGCATTCAGGGGAGACTATTTGGAGAAGAATCATCAAAATTATGAGGATGAGTAAAGGTAGGTTGTCAAAAAAATGTGATCATTCTTTATTGAACAGTCCTCGTATAATTAGTTGACTTCACAACCAAAGTGTTCACAGTAGTAAAGCAGAACCAGTTTCTATCACGTGATTTGCTCCAGGTTGGGAAGATACTCTGATGTCTCCGACTGGCTAAACTTAGATGTAAGTCCATTGCTACTGTACATAAGCGGGATATCAAGGAACTCTTACCAGCCAATGCAGGATGCGACTGGATCTGGAAATAACTTGAAGCACACTTCTTTCTGAATGGGCTATGCATAATTTCTACACCACATGAGAGAGACAAACTGTTACCGCACAAAAAATGTAGACATCTGATTCCACAAAATGTCTGTAGTGTTAAGCATTTCTGAGAAGTTCTTGTTCTTTAGTTAGAATTTTTAAAACTCTTTTCAAATGCAAAAAGCATGTATCGTCCAAGTCAATATACGGCTTTTTGACACCTGTCACTTTAGGCTACTGCATCCTTCTTCCTCAAATGTCACTTTGCAATTAGTATGTGTTTCAAAGGGGATGTTTGTCCTTGAGCGCTCCTAGGTGTCCTGCGATGTTGTCGTATTGCATTCCCCGTATTTGGTGTGTGACGAGCGCCAAACTTTTCAATCTCTAATAAATCCTATTCGCGCTAAGACAAAAATTAAGGTTTTGCAAAAACTGATCCATGAAGATTGAGAGAGTAATGTATTTAACATAACTGTAAAAACCCTATATTTTTAGCTCAAATAGTTTCCCTAATACAAATAAATAAAGTAGATGCCATTATATTATAACAATGCATTGCGACGTAAGCACATCATTATTGGTTGGCACGTATGCGTGAACGTGTATTTGAAAATGCTCAGATTTGAAACGTAAACATTTGACATGACGTGATAAAAGAAATACGTACTTTGAATAAGCCAAGGTGTTTGTTAAGTACGATTAGAGGAAACAATACACTTCCTGCTGGTCTGGCAGAACCTGTCTGGTCACATTATATCTTTGTTTATGAATGGTTCGTAATCTCTATTTATTCTGGAGAGTTCAAAGCTACCTTCCATGTAAAGGTGTACCATCTGGATCAATTAGAAAAGATCCACCTTCTCCTTTACTGCTGCCAGATTGAGTTAATGTGGGCTCAAATAATGTTGGAAATAGAAATAATATTTTTAAACTCACTGACGTTGAACGACTTATTCACGAAGAAATTGACAAGGAACACAACCAGACTGGCAAATCCGTGTAATACATAAGATAAGCTACGAGAAGATGACTTTTGGCAAGAAATAGCACGTAATGCGATTGTTGAACCTTTCATCATATATTTTCAGTACTCAGACGATAAAGACAATGACTATGGCGAATTATCTCTTAAAGTATCATTCACAGCTATATGGACGCACCGCTGGTATTTTCATTGGATTTTGTTTTTTAATGTACGTCCTTCAACGTTAAGTCATATCGTACGATGGATTTAATTTGTGAAATGATGCTCAAATGAGCATCCGGGGTCCATGGAACATAGTGCTACCTGACATTCGTCTTTAAGGATAAGGGAAAACCCCGGAAAAACCTTATCCAGGTAAATCACCCTGAGCGAAATTCGAACTCGGGACCTCTTGAACGTGTAATTCATAAATTATAATTAATTTTACACTAAATATTTAAACCATTTGCGTAATATACGAATATCCACGTTGCAGTTGTGATTTAAACAACTGCATTATACAACTTTGGAAAATTCAGTTAACCCCACGAACACTTGCGAGTGTGCGAGAGAGAAGGAAACATTAAAAGAGTGGGAGTAATGAGGTGGCAACGCTGTAGGCTCTAACGTATCTGATTCGCTACAGGCGAGAACTCTTCCCATTTTAAACACATAATGATTTGATTAACTTGAATCAGATAAGAATAAAATAATAATTTTTAGAAAATTGAGCACTGAGTCATGCTAGGCAACAGGGAGTATTTTGCTTCCATTCTTTTGGCATAATTTATTGTTATGTACAAATAACAAGTAGCTCTATGAGCAAAAATTTCAAATTGGATTAACATTTGACAACCTTGTACAAAGTGAGGTGGTAGCGATAGCCCCGGACTACTCCAATATTACTCCAATGATGTCATCAACTTTCAACAAAACCACATCTAACAGTTGCTTCAATGCTCTGTATTTCAGTGAACTAGGTTACTGTTTTCCAAAATGCTACTCAATATCCATTAGGAGTCTGAAAGTGGTGTTATTTCGCTTTTTTGTATTATCTATCGAGGATCCAATGCCTATTTAAGATAACGGAACCCACAAAACTCGACGTAAACTATCTGTTGTGTTGGAAGCAAACTAAATATTAATGTTGTAGATCTAGCGAGGGTTAATAGGTGACGGAACGTACCTAAAAAGAAGAAAATAGAATTTTAGAGTAGCGACCGCAACGGCACTGGAGTACCTTAAAGGGGTCTTGACGCAACAAAAGCTTTCAGGTCAAACAGGGAAGTATCCTTAAAGAAATCCTCTATCTTGAGAATAAGTAAGGGTTGTCAAATGGAACTCGTGTTGGTTTCCATGCCAATTGTTTGGAATAAGCTACGAAAAAAATGAATGAGTAATCAAACATTGGTGATATGTGATAAGAAACAGTTTTAAGCAAGTGTTCATGCAACATCCACTTGATATACAGAGGCCGACATATTCGAACGTAGACATATTTATTACTTATATTAGCTTAATGCTACGCAGAGTAAATATACGTAAATAAAACTTATACAAAATAAACTTGAGTCTTCCATTAAACATATAAACTCATAAATAGCAACTGAAACTATTTTGCACTACAAGGAGAAATAAAACGGTTACTTTACATCTGGACATAAATATTCGAACAGAGAACAGCTAGTATTTAGTTATCATCCCCTTTCTTTGAATTACTGCTGATAATCATTTGGGCGTTGTCTGTATGTGTTGTTTAGTGACTGCAGAGTCCATATTTCTCCACTCTGTTTGAAGAAATTCTTTCAGATGGTCCTTGCTTCTGATGTGGTGCTTCCTCACACGCTCCTCGAGTTCCTTCCAGATGTTCTCTATAGGATTTAAATTTGGAGATTGGGACAGTGTCTTCAGAGTGTGAAGAGTATTGTACACGTTCCAAAGCATTAAAATTTCAGCAGTATGCTTCAGATCATTGTCCTGCTGGAAGTAATAATCATGCTCTAATCCCAGCTTCTCTACACTCTTTTTAAGATTGTTTTCAAGAATCCTCTTGCATTAAAATTTGTCCATGATCCCATCTATGAACACAAAACCAAATGAAGCTATACAGTCCCATACCAACACACTACTGCCACCATGTTACATTGTAGCTACCATGTTCTTAGGCTCCCATTCTGTATTTCACAGTCCATCGTCTTTAAGATGTCCATCACTCTTGTATAAGCAGAATTTGCTCTCATCCGACCAGAGAACCTTATAGCAGAATTCTGTTGGCTTCACCACTTACAGTCTAGCAAATTCTATACGGTTTTTCTTATTCAGTTTATTAACATATGATTTCTTCCTAGCAGCGCAGGCATTGTACCCAGTACCATTTAAAACCCGTTCAACTGTTCTGGTGTGAACCACAGTGCCAAAATGTTGCTCAAGGTATCCTCTAATCTCAGATGCAGTGACACTTAGACTCTGCTGCACCATTTTCATTATTTGCCTCCTCTCTCTATGGTGAGTTTAAAAGGAGTGCCATTTCTAGGTTTATTTACAACAGTATTTGTCTGTTTGAAGTGTGGAATTATGCAGAACACTGTAGCTTTGCTTGTGTTAATGGCTTTAGTAATTTCAGAGAGAGATTTGTCTTTTTTGAACATATTTATCACGATATTCCTCTTTGCCACCGTTGTCCCCTTACCTTTGTTTCGAATATTACCTGTGAGTTCACAATCGCCTGAATAACTGAGCACACCGTCTCGAGGCACAGCATAAACACTACTGCTATGTGGTAGGGGGTGTTGGGTACTTCCAACCACTTTTGTCTCTGTTCGATTGGGTACGTTCGAATACTTATTTCCTCCAATAAGAGAGACAGTAGAATAAATACAGGACAGATAGTGTAATAAATACATGCAAAGTGATATTTAAGTATTGTTTCCGAGATATAAAAGGTTAATATTTGCATGTTTAAAAATTCAACGCTGCCAAATAAATATTACAGTATTTATAGTGCAATATTTCATGCTATCTTATTAGAATACTTCTGTCGGTCACTGTACGTCCTCAGCAGAGATCTGAGAGGATATCATCGTTGGTTGGGAACTATTCTGGATGATTTGGCCTGATCGTATGTGAACTTCTGTTAATTTAGAACTTTGTTTAGTGATCTTCAGGTAGGCCGAAGGTCTAGTTTACAAAAGGTTGCACAATGATACGGTGGGCATTAACATTCATACATGCGATTGTGAAATCTTTCGATTTTTAGAAATAAGAATATCTGTAATAGGATTCGCATATGCTTCGTTTTTCCCGGAATCTTCCGTTTTATCTCTCAATTTTGTTCCTCCATTTATTATT
Organism: Mantis religiosa; assembly: GCA_030765055.1. Lineage (NCBI taxonomy): Eukaryota > Metazoa > Arthropoda > Insecta > Mantodea > Mantidae > Mantis > Mantis religiosa. Next base: position 85,916,449 of record CM060958.1, read on the forward strand.
TACCCGGTGTACGCAATCCTCCGTTTTTGTTTTCTTACTACAAATTATTGAATTATATATAATGATTTAAATATTATCATAAATTTTACGTAATCTTTGGAAAATGACACTTTGTTTTGTTGACCTTTACGAGGAGTTTAGCAGTCATCGAGACTATCTCTGCAGCAAACTGGCTTACATTCTTTTCGTCAGTACCCAGGCATGACAAATCTGCGCCAAATATTTCCACAGTGGTAGGATTTTTATTCAGCATCCCTGGTTCATATGCTTTAGTAGAGCGAATCTTTTCTTTCATGAAAAGTAAGTGGACTGACACAAGACAAAGGTGCGCAACAGATTTAATCAAGGCAGTGCTCCAGGTGCTAGTAAACTATGAGAAGAAATTATGTTCAGAATTTTATAATTCTGTAAAATGTAATGTGGGGTTATTAAAAAATGTCAAAGAGTTCAGTGAAATACAAAATGCAAATGTAGCCTGTCAGATTGAAAAGCACTTGCAAGATTAATAATGTACAAAATTTAATGTTTATGTATTCAGCGTAATATGTTTGCCAATTTATCTTTCTTAGTTTAAAAAAATGTTATAATATGAGTCACTACTTTTTCCCCCTGAAATTCTGGCAACTCTAATCTATAAGGACAACTTTTAATGATAATGTGCCCGCCTCTTGTTGTGGGTCTGCCTCACATTCAAGAGCTCTCCCAAGTTCGAGTCTCGGTCAGGATCAGTTGGCAAATTACTTGGGTAAGGTTTTTCGAGGCTTTCCTTTAGTCTGAAAGATGAATTGTCAGGTAACTAGCTCTATGGACACTAGGTTATTTCATGGAACATTTCGCTCACATCATTCGTCGTCCGATACGACATACTTTGGAGGACGTTAAAAACAAACAACGATAACTGTGTTCGATTACTTTTGTTATGAGCAGCAACTTTAAGGAAGTGCAACTGTAAAATATGGCAAACCACTAGCATTTGGTTAGGTATTTTATTATGCACACAGCTGTTTTCTTGCTCATTTTTGAAGCTCTAAACGTCCATTTATGATCCCGTGTCTTTCATTTATAGATCATAATGCTATAGGTCGAAGACAGTTACAGATATCGCCCCCCAAATTGGCATTTTCGTGGGATCTATGCACACAATACTACATGAAGATCTGAAAATGTTCAATCGGCGATCCTCCAAAACGTTCTTCACTCTCTGGATCATGTCGTCAGACTGGCTGGTACGAGGCCAATATTGTCATGGTTTGTTGTCACACGACGTTCTGCCTGCATTGAACTGTCGCACCCAAGAACGCACATTAGACACATCCATGGTACCATCACCACATGCCTTACGGAACTGGCGATAAATTTCGGTAGGTGTCACAATACAAAAATAGAGAAAACGACTGATTACACGGTGTTCTTCCAATGAAAACGTTGCTATTTTAAGTATCAAAAACTGTCCTAACTCTCGTCGCTGCCATTATTATGCGTTTCAAATGGGAAGAGTTCTCGCCTGTAGCGAGTCACATGTGTTAGGGCCTTCAGTGATGCCACCTCGTTATCCCCACTCTTTTTATATTTCTCTCTCTCTCTCTCTCTCTCTCTCGCACACTTGCCTTTCTTGCGCAATTTACGTCCTCCAACGCAAACTGAATTTTCCAAAGTTGTATAATAATGCAGTTGTTGAAATTACAACTGCAACATGGATATTCGTATATTACGCAAATGGTTTAGATGTTTAATTTAAGCTTAATTATAGTTTATGAATTACTTATTTTTTTTTAATCCAACGAAAATACCAGCTGTATACCTGTGAATGTTACTTACGTTAAGAGAAAATTCGTCATTTTCATTGTCTTCATCGTCTGAGTACTGCAAATTTATGATCATAGGTTTCAAAATCTCGTTACGTGCTATTTCTTTCCAAAAGTCAACTTCTTCTAATTTATCTGATGTCTCACGCAGTTTCCCTAGACCTGTTGTGATCCTTGTCAATTTCTTTGTGAATAAGTCATTCAACATCAGTTAGTTTAAAAATATTATTTCTGTTTGCAATATAATTTGAGCCCAGATTAACTCAATTGGATTGTTCTAGCAGTAGTAAGAGGGGAGGGGGTTGTAGATTGCGTCTCATTGATCCAGCTGATAGACTCTTTCATGGAAGAGTAACTGAATAATGCTGCTTTGAACTCCAGAGAATAAATAGAAATTACGAACCATTCATAAACAAAGATAAAAGGTGACCAGACACGTTCTGCCAGACCAGCAGGAAGTGTATCGTTTCCTTTCATCGAATTTAATGAACACCTTGGCTTATTCAAAGTACATACTTCTTCCACCACGTCTTGTCAAATGTTTACGTTTCAGCTCTGAGTAATTTCAAATATACGTACACGCATACATGTCAACCAATAATGATATTCATTACAGTGCATAATATAATATAATGGTATCTACTTTATTTATTTGTATTAGGAAAACTATTTGAGCTAAAAATATGGGTTCTCAGGGTTATGTTAGATACTTATGGATCAGTTTTGGCAAAATCTGAATTTTGTTTTAGCGCGAATAGTATTTCATACAAATTGATTAGATTGGCGCTCCTTATACACCACTTAGGGGGAATGCAATACGACAACACCGCAGGACTCCGATGGGTTGCTCACCTGTGTAGTGTTTAACGCCCGCTTTTACTACATACGGCACCGCAGGCGATGACACTGATGATACATGAGATGAAGATGGAGCATCGGTGGAATAAGATAGCCGGGGAAACCGGAGATCCCGGAGAAAACCCGCCCTCAGCACCGTGTTGTCCACCACGAATCTCACTTTGCGGTCGCCTGGGATCGAACCCGTACCGCCTGGGTGAGAGCCAACTGGTCTAACCACTGAGCCACGGCGCGGCCTAAAGGACAAACACCTTCCTATTTGAAACACAGAGTTCTACGCACTGTACAGTGCTGCCATATGTCACGCATTCACAAAGAGTTCACGTGTATTTACAAAAAAATTCCAGAAGTTCCTATCTGGTAAAAGTCCTGTAAAAAATAGGTTTTATGTGGAACGCACCTCGTAAGAGTAACTTCCCCATGTAGAGTAATTGACAGGAGCTAGTTCTGCTTTATTGCTATGAACACCTTAACTGGTTGTCAGTCTAATAATAACATTTACTATAGCTATACAAAATGGTTAATACAATATTGATACAAAATTATATAAAATGTTATCTTGGTTAACATAAATTATTTAAAAGAGCTTTTTAAAGATAAGTTTTATAAGAAGCTCTAATCGGAATGTTTTTTTTTTTTTTTGGCATTTATTAAATGCTTTATATAATTTATTATTATTGGGGTTTACTTTAAGAATTACCGTAGTATTTTTAGACGAGTATATATTGGCTTCGGGAAATCAGTCGACATTGATAAAGATAATCACAAATCGATGAAGCTTTATCCGATAGCAAAGTTTGTTATAAAGGTTGGCCGTTATGACTAATCCCACGATCTTAAGTTGCACCATGTATGGTCCTGAGAGGGCACCAAAGCCGCACTAATCACCGTTACTACTGCGATTCTTGTTCATTTTTTATTAAAAGTTGCAAATAAGCCGGTGCTGTAGTTTCTCACGCCGCCCGCCTGCACTAATAATGTAAGAGGTAAAAACGGGGCGAAAATTAGCATGAATCAGGCTAAGTATATTAGCGGAATGTAAAGCTCGGGTATTAGCCGAGCGGAAGTGTGTAGCGTTCAAATCCGCTTCCGGCCGTGTTATCTCACGCTCTAACAAAAAATTAATGATTGTTTGGTGGAGGTGTTGTGTTAGGGCATTCTTACTTTTTAATGCCAGGATTTCTGTTTCTGCGTTTGGAGGCCAAGGGGTCACGAAAACATTTGAACCTCGTTCTCTGGAGGTCACAGGCGAACAATTTGTAGCTGCAACTTAGTGATTAAGATGCTGACAGAGAATGACAAGATCAAAATTGTGTATTTGGTGCTAAAACTCTCGTTTTATCCTGGTTAATATTTATGTTAAATGAGAACCTATTTTATACTATAATTTTCCCATAAAACATTCTAGTGTTTAGGGGTGTAGGCAGAGAACTTCACACCCTTCACTCTTGAAACTTAAGGACCATTTTATTCTGTAAAGAATTCTCTCACCATTATGAATTTATTTTACTTTAAATCTTAACTGAAACAAAACAATTATTCAAAGTACATAAAATATTTCCATGGAGTATTATAAGGCGCGTCCGTAAAATAAGGCCTCTAAGGCGCTGGAGCCGTGAAGAACGCCATTACACGAGATCCGGCAACACTGGCGTGTAGTTGGTTTCAGCACCACAACGTACCCATTGTACCATTAGTCTTGGCTGGGCATCCGTTTGCGATGGGGCTTCCTATCACTTCCGCCACCAAGTGCCAGTTGCGTGCTGTGATCCGTTTTTTTGAGTGCCAAGGGCACTACCCCCACTGAAATTCATCGTCAGTTAAGCCTATGGGCCACAGTGTATGGAACTTCAAAAACGCGCGAAAGTGGGTCATAAAGTTCAAAATTGAATTCTGTAGTCAATTACTTCAGTACACAGTACCTATAGCGAAATATGAAATACGACCACCTATACAATTCACGTGCCAGAGGTTCCGAGTTCGAATCATGGTCAGGGTGAGTTACCTAGATAAGGTTTTCTCCAGGGTTTTACCTTATACTGAAAGACGAATGTCGGGTAACTCTAAGCTCTATGGACCCTGGGCTCATTTGAGCATCATTTCACCCATTCCACTCATCGTCCGATATGACTTAACGTTGGAGGACGTAAAATTGCACATTAAAAATCCTTCTACAATGATCTATCTTGATTAACATGAAGTAAATAGGATAGGCATTTTAAAGAATTTTTGAACAAGACTGAGCAGAGAATATCATGTAAGTACACATTTTTTCCAGGATCGCTAGGCCAGGATGGATTATCATCCATTAAGAACTTCACTGTCGTTTCTATCAATTATCTTCCAGAACACAACAGGATACGTGGGTTTGTGCGTTGTGGCGAGACAATCGAGTTTTATTAGTATAAACGTTTTTGCTGACATTTTGTAGCCGTTATTACCTTTTTAAAATTCAGAAAGCCGCCAAGCATTTATTTGTGATGAAAGCTCAATATTGAATATTTTGGTGGAACACAATACCTCCCTACCTACTACTTATGTGCTATAGAATGCTAAAAGCAAATAGCAACTTACCACTGGAAAATAAGTAAAAGTATTTATTAGAAAATTCCGACCAATATTTAAGGATAATTAGGATTACTGCGGAGGAGATTTGGTACTGAGACCTAACTTGATCTTCTGTACCTATGTCCCCAACTGGGACATCTCCAGGAGGAACGATGAGGCGAGAGGAGACAGTCAGCCACGACAATGTAGCAGGCAGGGTCACTATATTTTACTTAGATGGAAAACTCCCCAGATTAGGGCAGGACAACGGACATTACCCCTACTGTGGTTCGGAAGTGGTTCCAGAAGCCGGTTAAGAGACCAGAAACCAATCTACCAGAGGAGCAAATGGTTCACTCAGAGCATATGATCCGGCCACGCACTGCCGAGGCACCCGCCGAAACTTCTACCCGGAAAGAGACCACCAGATGAGTTTTTTTTGTGGAAATTTACGTCCTCCAACGTTAAGCCATATCACACGATAAATGCAATTGGTGAAAGGATGCTCAAGTGAGCCCGGGGTCCATAGAACTTAGTTACCTGATATTCGTATTTCAGGATAAGGGAAAACCCCGGAAAAATCTTATCCAGGTAACTCACCCTGACCAAGATTAGAACTCGGGACCTCTTGAACGTGAGGCAGACACGCTACCATCTACGCTACCAAGGCAGGCATATGAGAGATGATGTGAAATGATAATGGAGATGAAATGTAGGGGCAGGAAATTGAGGGATGTAATTAACTTAACCAGTATTCATCTGGCGACCCGGGAAAGCCAAAAGAAAATCCATGGAAAAGCTAAGTCGGCCATGGAACTCGAACCCGGGACTCCCGAATGTGGGCGACAGGTAAAACCGTCTGACCCAACCTGTTCGGTAAGGATAATTAAGGAAGATGACTTAGTCATAGAAAAATGAATTAGTATTGCAAAATTCAAACACCAGAAGTTCCGCAAAGCATTCTGAAATTAGTTCACGCCAGCAAAACTTAATTTGCATAAATTGTTGTTTTAAACATACCAAAGTCATTCTCATATGTACTTGAGTCTTCTTGTATTTATAATTGCTTATTAGTAATATAAATAATACAAAATTCGTCCTGTATAAGTACTTCATTGGTTACTCATACCAAATTCAACGTTTAACTTATATTCAACAGCCGTTCAATTATTATTTCATTTCTGAGGAAATAAAAAATAAGTTAATTTCATTAAAATTATTTCTCCAGACGAAGAAAATTTTATGTGAAAAAATTTTATGTGTATTTTCATTTTTTAAGATATGTTTATATACCAACACATTTTTTAAAAAAGATATGTTTTGGTGGTTATATCATCTTAATATGTATTTCACGCGAAATATATATTTTATATGAAGTATATACACTGCATTTATCTAGTAGAAGCTAAACTGCAGTGAATGGAACTCACTGATCCTTCTGTGTAAGTATGGAAAACTTGCTTCTCATAGGGAATAATATTTGATAAAATGAGAATTTATTTGGGTAATAAGAGCCAAAGGTTTTTATTCAGTACTGGTTGTTTTGTTCTAGAAGCGAATATAAGCATGAAAGAAATGAAATTCTGAATGGTAGTTAATGTAAAATAATGTCAAACTATGATAGCTAATCTCTCATCCACTCTACTGCTCATGTACAATATGAGGGAAACAAAAGCGAAGCGAAGTCGTATTGTGGAAACAATCAAAACACTACTGGCGCAGCGACTGTTCAATACACGACGTAAGGTAATACAAATGAAAACATTCGGGTCGATCCCCACTTTCCGATATTGCCTTTTCGGGGGCGGGGGTGCGGGCGGGGGCGGGCGGCAAGTAAAAGAATGTGACTGCCCTCAACCATAGCGCTGATCAACTATATTCTGGTTAATGCTAAGTGTATCTTTGTCTAACGACGAGCTCTTGTTATATCGTGCATCGCTGCTTACAGAGCAATATTTCATAAATTTATTCTTAGCTTATACACGGTGTTCATTTTTATCTATCATTTTTCTGCGGAAAATTTGACGTCATCAATAGCATCGCTGATGGAGCGACTTTATATACGATTGCCCTAGCGGGTTGCGATCGTATTTGATGTGCTGACAGCAGCTTTGAGCCCTCCCTATACTGGCAGGTGGATATACTATTTGAGAGGTGAGTAGCCCGCGTAATATAAAGGTGCGTAGATACGATAACTATTTTTTTTTAAAAAGAACTATATACTGCAATGCAGTGCACTGAAAGGCTAATTATGCAGCCATAAAAGTATACCATGAGAAATATGCGAAATGATAAGTCAATGAACACTTATTTCACAATGAACATCTGTCTTTCTGTTATAGTAGACATATATGCATATTGTAAATTTGTCACATAAAATATAAATATTTCAATTTGATCTCAATTCTTTTATAATACCCACAGTATCCTCAATGTAATTTCATTACAAACCAGAAAATTGGCAGAATATATTCTAGGAATGAAAAATAAATTAGTGTTACAATATGTACAATGCTTTTATCCAAGTCTAAACAAGAAAATATCTCTAGTACACGGTCTTATGTGTCCATTTGCTTATATTTCCTTTCTCTCTTCCCCTTAAATACTGTCTGTATTGCGCGAAGGTAAGCTTGAGGCCTTTTTGTCATAACATTTATTGGTTCTAGATTGGGACCAGCCACTTTATAGCGTCCTGTGTCTCTCTTTTTGCATGTAACTGATCCTGTATCATGGAAATGTTTGATGCTCATATTGGTTTTTAAAGACATACGTATACCAACATTAGTAGATATTTTAATTAAGCGTGAGAATGACAGAATATATAATATATATCGTATACTGATAAAACGTAAGAGGTTTCTGTTGCAAACAAACGTATGCTAATTTGACGGTACCTGGACACTTTTGACAACATTACGCTCCGAATGGCTTTTCTGAATGTTGGATATCTTTGCATAAACTACTCTATGCAACGTTTAAACTTTAATGTCGGTACGAAAGCAGCATTCAACCATGAAGACGCTGTGGTCTGTGTTCATATCCTAAGGAAGCTAGTTGTATTAGTTATCACAGCAACCACACCGAGGGCGCTGTAATCTGCTTACTGTTCCGCAAAAATTACTACCTCTTCTCCGTAGAGAGCACTGTGATTCCAAGATAGACTCACCAGTCAACTATGACGTCATTCTTGCTCAATCGGAGGGCGGGAAATAACGAATAAAATGAACACCGTGTAGAGGCAGAGAAAATGTTTTAGTTACATATTTGATACAGAGATTTCAACGGAAACATATTTTAGACACCCCTACTCTTTAAAAATAAGCATTAAAACTGTGTATATCTTCAAGAGTATAAATATTAAGAGAAGTGTCTGAGGACTATCAAAATTTGTATATAAATTCATCTCTTCCAAGGATATCATACTATTTCCAAGAAAATCTCACTAAAGAAAACTGCACTTTTCAAAGAAATCATTTTGTTACACTTTTGAGTTTTCATAGTATGTATGTAAGAACCAAAATTTTCTGTGAAGCCATCTTTGTTTAGAATGAATTTTGTATAACTGATAAACCATAATACGAATAATTTACAAACTCAGCGGAAGGAAATAGTTCTTTCATCATTAATAGTGGAATATGGTTATGGCATTAGCGATGCCGTCCAAAATCGGCTAAAGGAAATTTATAGATAAAACATTAAATAATTAAATGCATTTTCAGGTTTTTTACGATTTGCATAATAGGTAGAGAAGTATTTCCATTCAATATTTCAATGTATATGCACATTTTGGGGCACTCTAAACCCCACTCCCAAAAAGGAAGGGTTTTGTAGAAGAATATCCATATAAAAGTTTGTCCTATTACTTGACTTAAGAGTTAGACAAAGTATACAAAGACAGAATCAGATTGAAAAATTCAATGCCATAGCCGGCATTTGAACCATAGTAGCTCATAGGTCATAGTAGCTCAAGGGTTAGAGCGGCTGGATGACAACCAGAAGATCCGTTGTTGGAATCCCGGCTATGACATTGAATTTTTCAATCTGACTCTACCTTTCCATACTTTAGCCTACACACGGCCAGTGTGAAAGAACAATTAATTTCCAAAATATACAAAGTTCATTTCGAATGAAGAGGACTTCAACGACTACGACACAAAATATAAAAATAAACATTTCATTAATCATGTAACCTAAAATGTTTTAATCTGTACTGTTTAAAAGTTTATCTAAAATTCTTCCACGTAAATAGAAGTGTGTGGCGAGAGGATTTTCGTGTCAAATCCTTGCAGAATGCGCATTTGTTATTAGTTACACTGGTTTCTCTCTCTATCCCCCCTCTCTCTCTCTCTCTCTCTCTCTCTCTCTCTCTCTCACACACACACACACACACACACACACACACACACATACACACACACACGAACACATCTTTTGGACAATAACCGAGCAAGAAGGCGGCGTGGTAATGTGCCGAGATTCGCATTTGGGGGCTCAGGGATTCAATTGCTGATGATTTTACACTCTGACACAATTTTTTATAGAAAGGCAAGTGTTTGGGTGTTTTCTCCTTCGCCACGACTTTCGTATTCTTCATTTCATTTATTGTCATATGATTTGGCGTTGTAGAACCAGATTACGGTGTTCGACGTGTTACAACTGAGTGGTTGGAGTAGATTTTTACAGGTTTCCTCTTGGCGTCTATAGAGACTGTTTAAATATGAGGAACCTCGGAGTGACCCAGGATTAAGGAGCCTGTCGGTGAGCATTTGAATTGACACGTTAGGCACGTCCACTTTTTTAAACTTACGTCCTCCAACGTTAAGTCATATTGGACGATGAATGAAATTGGGTGAAATGATGCTCAAATGAGCCCAATGTCCTTATAGCTTAGAGTTATCCAACATGTGTCTATCAGGATAGGGAAAACCCCGAAAAAAAGCCGTATCCAGGTAACTCACCCTGACTGAGATTCGAACTCGGGACCTCTTGAACGTGAGGCAGACAAGTTACCGAGGCGTGCGGGCATGTCCATATTTACGCACTTCTTCATTCGTATTGGTCTCACCTCTTATCTCTTATACCGAGGGACCATAATGGAAGCGCAAGGAGCCTGTGTGCAATGCTGTGCCCCTGTTGTGGAGCCCCTCCATAAATACGTGCTCTACTCCAATAGAGGAATATATCTGTGATAAAAAAGATAAAATTCCTAATAATAACAACATCTGGCGCTTATAAATTTAATTGTTTAGATTGTGATCAGGCTTACAATGGAAACACGAAACCTAATTTGTAAACCAGATCGAATGAACATTTTCGTAACATTAAGTATAAACAAACTGATAAATCGGCCGTAGCAGATCATTTTTGGGCATTTAACCATGAAATAAATCCTGGTCGGATAGATTTAATGGTTTGGGAAAATATATTTATTTAAAAAAAATAAACATAGCGTAAATAATTTTGAAATACCAGACTTTGTTTCCATTTGTTTCGTTTTCATATTCTGGTAATACCTACTGAAAAATCATATTTACACGGTAGCCGGAATCCTTGATGACGAAGTGCGTCGACGGACTGACAATGCAAACAATTTGTTTGTGAAAAAGATCTCAATTAAAAAGCAAAATTAACATAAAAGGAAGAGCCAGACTGAAAAATTCAATGCCATAGCCGGAATATGAACCAACTGACTCGTGTTCTTCCTGGTAAACCATTAGCAGTTCTCATAAACACATGAGACAACTACCTTAATAGCGACTTACTATGCTGTAAGTACTTTAAGGCTCGGGCTTTATAGTTCGGACCACTATTAGGTACAATTAATGGAAATTAATTTTTCTTTCACACTAGCCGTGTGTAGGACGCACTATGAAAGGGTAGAACCATACTGAAAAATTCAATACCATAGCTGGGATTTGAACCATGGATCTTCTGGTTTCCGTCCAGCCGCTCTAAACCATTGAGCTACTATGGCCAATTGGAGAATATAATGTCATTTTGGCACGTTGGCCATAGTAGGTCAATGGTTTAGAGCGGCTGGACAGAAACCAGAAATTCCTTGGTTCAAATCCCGGCTATGGCATTGCATTTTTCAGTCTGACTCTACCCTTTCATAGTGCGTCCTACATACAGCTAGTGTGAAAGAACAATTAATTCCCAAAAATTAAGATTATTTTCTGAAGATAAGTGAAATTTTTGTTACAAATAGTTATATTAACAGTTATATTTGTGTAATATAGTGTGTGTGTGTGTGTGTGTGTGTGTGTGTGTGTGTGTGTGTGTGTGTGTGTGTTTGCGTGCGTGCGTGCGTGCGTGTGTGTGTGTGTGTGTGTGAATTTATTATTTCTTATTAATGGAGAAAGATTTGCATCGGAATTTTCTTTTTATTGAGAAAGTAAAATCACAGTTGGATACACATATAAAAGAAGTCCGTCCAATGCAGATGTTAAGTTTTAATGCCTTACAAAGTAATTGAGCTGTAGACAATGTCGAACCAGGATCTCCAACTGAAGTGATATTAAGAGCTGATGGGGAAGGACAGATGCACCGTCACATTAGGTAGGGGAATGTACACAGAACCAATTCAAATACAGCAGGATAAGAAAATAAAGAAGACCGAGAACCATTCAACCATCGCTTTTCAGAAGCCCTCCTCCCCTTCTGTGGACAGCGGTGAATGCTTTATAAAAACACTTCTAGGGGACTCCGGCCTTTCTTGATGAAGCTATACAAAGAAAACGATAGGCATCATCATGATGGACAACTAGATACTAACATAACAGTATGTCTATCCTGACCTTAAGAAAATATTTCTCGAATTCCTCAATGGAAAACGGTTCAATCTTGTCATATCCATGAGATTTTCTCTGCACACTATCTTTTATTTTTCGTCTAGTGATATAAGCACTTACAGAGATAAACGGGTTATTATGCATTTCGATGTAAATACAATGGGATACTGTATCCATTGTAAAATCTTTAAAAGGTGGTTCAGTTTATGCTGAACTTAACATTTGGCATGGATCTGATTTCGGGCTAGGTTACATTCTTACTTTTATAGACCCTGAACTCTCCTGTAACACAAAATTGTTACATTCCCAGGACTTTCTCGCCATTTATTATTATGTGGCTTCTGCAACTATTTTTATGGAAGCTCAATTTCCCTCATACTTGCGATAAAGGTTTGATAAATAGCTAAATTACTCATTTCGTCATAGAGAACAGTGATCCTCAAATATTTTGGAACTGGCCACTATATGCTGGGGTTAAAGTTCTACAGTACCCATTCTATCACGAGAATCAACTAAATATCAACAGGCCTTATCAAAATGACAAAGTACTGAACAATTCAGAATACAAGAATTTGATATTTCCGAATTGGATTATACTAGAAAAACGTTATTTGAAATAGACGTATACTTTAATAAGATTTACATTTTATATGTAGAATGCTTCCTATTACTTAAAATTCTCCAGTTGCACCAAACGCAAAACTTTTTGAGAGCCAGGACGTGTTAACATAAGATTCCCAGAATAACAAGATATATAGTTTGTTTTGAAAATGTGTTTAATGTGTTTCAGTCAAATATATGATTTTGAGAAAATCAAACATGTGTATTTGCTTAAAATCTTTGTGTCAGAAAGATCAGTGCATTTAGTTATGTTTCCTATTTAGCTACAACATCCTCCCGCACCTACATGATTTCTAATGCATAGGGCCTCAAAACATACACTTTTAGAAGTCCAGGTGTCGCAGCTTTAGTTGGAATGCAATAACTTATCAATGTCTGAGAAATGAAAGAGTTTAAGATGGGCAGACGCAGGTCTGCATTATAAGTAATTTCAAAGATATTTTATTAACACCTTATTTACATGTTTGATTACTGGGTCTTAATGCCACTGTAAGCATATGTTTGTAATACAAGTTTTGATACTGCATTAAACATAAACATTAGGACTTCCAACCTGTATTTACAGCAATTAACTTTTAGAACATACATTTGAGGTTATGTTTATATCGTAGAGAGGTGTGGTTCAACAAAACTGAGATTTTAGTTATAAAAACTTAAATGGAGCTAATATGATATTGTGAATCAAAGGTTGCAATTAAATAGCAACATAATGTATGTTTATAAGAATGTTGTTCTTTAATGTTGGTATATAAGCTCAGAATCCTCATGGATATGAATGGTATATGAACACTTTAAATTGAACTCTACTCTCTAAACCATTTACTGTAAAAATTTATGTTCTTTTTTATTTGCGCGGGAATAGATCTAATGATATTGATTAAATTATCATATTTTAACGATATATCCACAACTAAAAACATACATCGTATATCGACTTAAATTTTTCGCAAATAGCCTATGAAATTTTGTGTAACTTGTACAACCGGTGAACCATAAGATACCCATAGACTACCTCATTACACGAAAGATATAAATCTCGTTAAAGCATACAATAATTTCATACGATTTTTAACACTACCCAAAATTTGTCGCTGTTAACTTTAAATTTCTAATGCTTCAACATTTGAATACACTCGTTCTTTTGTTTCCAAGGTGTCATGACAAGATTAGAATGTCGAAGTAGTCTAACAGTTTATAGATTAAAGTAGCACTTCAGGCTCCTGTATCCCCTTTGTACACAAAACGAAATATGTAATAAAATATTTCTGCAAATATTTATGTCAATTAACATTAATTCGATAAAAAGATAAGTTATTTAGAGGTAGACTGGCCAAACTTCAAAGAAGAACTAATTCTATACATTTGTTTGAAAATTTAAGAATGCATAACTACTTCCTAAATACTACCATTGCAAAAAACGTTAATTTACGTTCAAGGGCTCTGGCAGTCCTATTTATGTGGAAAAATTCTTGTTTTAAAATGATGTGGAACAATATTAGAGTTTTATGTGTTCAAGTGCTTTCCCAGGTTTTTCGTGCTTTTATTTTAATAATATTTAGGAACTGCGCCACTTTTAGAATATTTTTGTGCGATAATAAAAGTGTATTTTATATTCACAGCAATTAACCTAGCAATTGTTGTACCATATTATTTGACAATCACTCTCATATGGCTTAAACTGATGAAGAAATAAATTTTTTAAATTCTGTTGCAAGGAGAGCACTAACTGAATGTTCACAATTCCATATTATGGAATTATTAACATATTCCATTGTTTTTATTTCGAAGGTCAGATCAATACCAATTGTCCTGTAAAAAGGATGTACTGTGCAAAATAATCTGACGCGTTACATTACATGACTGTTTCTACATCATCTATCGAGCATGAGTGCATCCTGGACCAGGTCTCTCAACGAGAGAAAATTCCCACGACTGTGCCGGGAGTCGAAACCGGTTCTTCCAGCTGGGAGTGGTTTTATAACACTCTCCTATAAAAATGCATACAAAATACTATTTTTGTGTATATTTTATCTTAATGCAGAGAAATATTCAATCTATATTCCATTGTAGGTAAAGTGATAGATTTTTAATGAAGAGCTGGTTATTCAAACTTATAATAAGAATAATTCGGCTATACCTCCCAATATGATTCAAAATACAGGGTCGTCCAGAAAGTAAGTTCTGTTTCAATTTATCTCCGCTGCAGCGCTGCAATCACAGTTCCGCACATGCGCCGTAGACGCTCTGTATCAAGGACAAAAAACGTGCGCCATTGTGAGATCGCTGTCAGCCACGTACGCTTTGTTGTGTTTGTTTACAATGTCGGTATTGATTGAAAATCCCGCCGCTTGTGAAATCAGATCTGTGATTCGTTTTCTGAATGCTAGGATTACGCCGCGCGATTCAGAATAAGCGCCGAGGAATGCTGTCAAAAGGGGTTGTGTTTCTTCACGACAACGCACGACCACACACTGCAAATGCAACGAAAAACACCCTACAGATATTTGGCTGGGACGTGTTTGACCATCCCCTGTACAGCCCTGACCTCGCTCCTAGCGACTTTCATCTGTTTTTGTATCTCAAATCTTTCCTTGGCGGCCAACACTTCAACAATGACGAGGAGCTGCAAGAAAATGTTCCCAACTGGTTGAAGACTTAGGCGGCAAGCTTCTATGAAGAAAGTATACAAAAACTTGTGCCTCGCTATGACAAATGCCTGCAAAATTTCTGCAGTTATGTGGAAAAGTAGTTTAAGAGTTGTAGAATTTTGTGCAACAAATAATTTTTCTGTATCTGTACACAATTTAATTTTATTACCAAACAGAACTTACTTTCTGGACGTACCTGGAATATATTTCATTTCATGTGCAACAATGGAATGGATTTCAAAGGAGTATTGTATGTTTGTTACGACACAAACAAGTGCAGTTGGTTGAGTCGTGTAATAAAAGACACGGGAAAATCATAATTCTAAGGGATAGCACTTGACTTTGTTTGAAAAGGTATTCTTAGGACCCTTAATAATGGTATGGCAGAGAATAATAATCACAACGGAAAAAGCAGTTACAAAGGGAATCTTTGTGTGAAAATAGGGCTTCCAGAAGTGAAAGTTACACACCCACGCGCAGTTGGTGGCTTGGAGCCAATTAAGAAAGTCATCGCCTCTGTCTTGGTGGAGGGTAGACCAGAAGCGACGAGAGGAGATATTTGTCGGTTCATATATACGTGAAAAACGAATTAAGTTTTATCGAGTAATAAGCATTTCACATATAGTAACTCTAAACAGTGATACTGGTAAACCTTGGTCGGCAATATCGAGTTTAATGTAATGATAAAAAGAAGCACTCATTAAACAAGTTTGAAACGGGCATTCCAGTGTTATTAAAACCATCCTTCTCATACATACCCACGCATACCCTGAGAAAAATCTCATTGCTTTACCCTGAGCTAAACACTATTTGTATAAAACTGTTCCGCCAACGTGGAACTCCTGTGGACCATTATTTCCCGCTTCAGCCAGGGTCATCAGAATATCCTTCCAAGGTTGAGTAAATCATGTGCTGTGAGTTGGTTTCGCTTAATTGCTGTTGCAATGTCAGTCTAATTTTGTAATTGACTATGCTTAAGAAAGAGTGAGTAAAACTGTCGTACTTTTAAAGATACTCGTAAATAATTGCGCTTAAAAATATATGTATTTTTCAAGAATTATAAAATATATCAAAAAAGGTACAGTAACTAAACTTAAATGTTGTTTATTTTTGTGTGCATTAAAAATGAGAATTTTGGTGAAGACGAATGTGACAAGCCGGAACTGGCATCTATTATCTTTCAGCAGTGAACGGTTCCAAATTTCCGATCGCAGTTGTCAATATTCGACTGAAATGAAAATGTAGCGTAAGAGCGCGTGTAACGAAAAACATAAATAGGGAGGGACTCCAGACTTGGGCCACTGGGCACGTCCCTCGACATCAGGCGAAAGTGACGTGCGGATACATGTCAACTGTCACACAATTTTCGTTCGGTTCTCGCCGCCGCAAAGACAAGACTTGTCACACTAGGGACACGATTTCACGCGTGTTTGGCGTAAATTCCAGATGCGTGATTTTTCCACAAGTCTTCATCTGTAAACACGAGGCAAACGTCACAAGAAAATCAGCTTCTCCAGCTTATGCCATACACGCCTACGCTGCGTAGGTAGAAGGCAACTTGTCATATTTTAACATTCTAAACAGTACCATTCCAGTCAGTCAAAATATTAATTAGTGAATATAAATACAACTGATTTGCTTCATGATTCTCTACTTATCTGCCTAGAGACTATCGTGCAATAGCTTATTCTTGAACACACTTATCTTCGTCGTGCATTTCGCTGTAGGTATAAGTACAGTGAAATAAACCGATAATGAAATCTGATAAAAGTAAAAAGTAGGTAAATCTATAAATTAAGAGCTACATCGCGATACCAATATTGTTTATACTGTATCTACATCTGCATGGGCTTTATTATACTGTGACTTTGTAGGTTCCTAGAATTAAAAGTCCAATTTGCCGAAATTCTAAATGTTCTTTATTTCCGTCGAAAAACACTGTTCCATTCTCACGTTACAACATTACATCACATACACTACACCACAATCTACCAAGGTCGATGGCAATAACAGACAACGTTCTCATCAGCTCTCATTACAACAACACACTCGTTATACACAATTGACTCATCACTAGTCATGGCTTCTTTTTATACACCCATTCATGAATTCCAGACTGTTCTGTCAATCACTAGATTTTTCTGGAATAAACAAGGCATCTAATGACATAATCCGAATATTCTATCTATCACCTTCGAGAAACGTGAAACCCTCTCTGGGTCAGCAAGTCTTTCACCTATCAGTCTCTTGCTTATCGGCGCTATCGTTAATTGTCGGCACTTTGTGTACACTAGCCGCGCGATCCTAAACTGATTACGCAAGCCGTGAAACAATAGCCGCCGTCTGTTTTCTATTTGTGCCGAAAATTTCATGCCTGTTGCCACGACAATACTTAAACCTCAGATGTTACGTCCTGTAAACGAAGATTATTAACACGAGTAGATGTTACACTTGGTCGATGTTTTGTTCTTGTTTTAATATTATGTTGGCAATGCTTTTATGTCTACTTTTCCAGCTGCATTTTTAGTTCAATTACGCTTTTGCAGCCCTTTTTATGTTATATGTATATAAATCCAGACGCCTTCGAACATTACGTACATAAAGGTGCTCGTAATATTCAATTGGAGGCTGACGATAAGTCACAAGTTTGATAAACAGGAGGAACAAATATTTTTACTTTAGAAGTTTCAAATGAGACATAACCACCCTTACAATATAGAACTTACTTCGAGAAAATGTTACAATGCTATATTGTTTAAAAGTTACAATGGATTTATAATTTGGATGAGTAGAGCCAGACTGAAAAATTCAATGCCATAGAAGGGATTTGAATCACGGATCTCCCGCTCTCCGTACGGTTGCTCTAAACCACGGAGCTAATATGACTAACGTGCCGACGTGCCGACTGAAAAATTGAACGCCACGGCCGGGATATGAACCACGGATATCCTGTTTTCCGCGACTGGACGGAAACAAGGAGATCCGTGGTTCAAATCCCGGCCGTAGCATCGAATTTTTCAGTTCGCTCTAATTAATTGAAATCGCCCATATACCAGAGTAATAAATTTAAAAGGATTAATTCCTTAAGGATTAATTTCTCAATATAAATCTGTATTAAAAATATTCAGCGATAAAAATCCTGGTATTTAAGTGCTTACAATAGTAAGTCGCCACAAATATGGATCACGAATATGAGTACTCTAAGGTGTTTACCGAGAAACTATAATGAGTGAATTGTAGAATCTAATCGGCATGTTGGCCATGGTAGCTCTAGGGGTTAGAGCGACTGGACGGATACCAGGAGATCCTTGGTTCAAATCCCGGCCGTGGCATTGAATTGTTCAGTTGGCTTTAATTAATTAAAAGTCACTTATATACCGGTGTAATGTATTTAAAAGGATTAATTCTTTAAGGATTAATACCTCAATATAAATTTACCAGCGTATTGTAACTCGGATTGATTATTAGGTTCCTATATCCTTTTTAAACTGTAAAAACTTGCGAAGAAACTATTTCTACAAAATTTACGTTGATTAACATATCGGTTTTGATGGTTCAATTGGATAAACACTGGTCTGCTAATCCAGCATCATGAGTTCAAATCCAACCCACACCAATGGGTGTGTGTGTGAGTGTTTGTGTGTGTGTGTGTGTGTGTGTGTGTGTGTGTTTGTGTGTGCTTATAAGCACAGTTGCATGTCAGTAGATTTACTGGCATGCAGTACCTCCCTGAGGGAGAAAATTCTGGCACATAGGAGGTCTGGTATAATCCTAGCAATTGATAACATCGTTAAGACTTTTTTTAATATCACGAAACAAATGAAAATAAGCTTAGGTGAGAATGACTTTGGAAAATAAAAAGTGATAAATATAAAAACCCATATGAATACAACACGTCCAAATATTACTTTTAACTTTAAAACATAGAAACACTGGGCTTGAATTTCTAATATTACTCCTCAGCCTTCATGCTGCAGGTTTAAAACGTTAAAGGCATGCTGGTCATTTATTAACAATTATTTTCTGTTGTATTACTTTCAACAATTTGAAAATCTTCTTCCCAATGCTGTTACACGCATCATTATTTGGTCAAAAGATATAGACTTTAGAGTCGTACCTAGAAGAACAAAAAGAAAAAATAACTTGACAACATGCTTCATTAAGACGTGACGAGACAGTAGAACTTAACCTAATATTGTTCAGAAAGCGGTAATGCTATAACGGTTTCCCAGAATTCTTCCTCCCTAGGACCACATTATAAAACGCGAAAAGTGTCAAAACGTGACGCCATATTTCCACGAAGATTTCCCTGGTGCAGGTTGAGCCGCAGTGCTTAAAGCTGCCACAAAGCACTTCTTCTTGCATCCCTTTTACATGCCTTCAATTCAATTTACGCGAAAGATGTGAAAATCCAATTTGAGCGTAATGCCTGCTTCCCCATACGTGGTCTTGAAACACAGTGGGCTATGTACACAAGGCAAGTGGTGTGAACAAATATCGACTCAATGTAATTTCTTTTTGCAGGCACCACCCAGCTACCTTCCTCCCTTTTATTGGAAATTGTGCAAAAACCGTGCACATAAATTTCTCTCTTGTCCTCTTCTTTTCCATTTCCTTTTCACCAATTTTTATTAGATGTTCTTTCAAACAACGTAGCTGTTGTTTTGCGGATGTAAAGGTAGGGTGTGAAATCCCCCGGAAATTAAATTTTTACGCCCGGTGCGAACGGGTTGTACTAATTCGATTCCCTGATGGCTTATGTTGGGTTATATACATGCTGAACACAAACCAAAAGGGAGGTGGGGCGAGTTTGTTAATCCTAGAAGATGCCAATTCTTTTCACTTTTTCTGCCCATTTGGCAAAAAAGCATTAATCCTTGAAGTAGAACGGAACCGACCAGTCAAACGAAACACGTCAGGGCATGTCAGCCTTTCTGAGCAAATACCCTTTCTGACAAGTGCATTATTAACTTCTAACTGTTGTTTCGAGAGAGGCATACTGCATCAAAAACATTCTTGAATTTTACTTTTCAATTCTTGAGTAGAAGGTGTCAGTTTTAGACATCTTCCAAAATAGTATCAATTAAATTTTCCATAACAATATATAGTGCGATCCATATATATCTGAACCATTTCAATAAACATTAATAGGGCCATTAATAGGACACACGTCTAACTTTGGGAGAATATACTACACAATTGGGAGATTACATAACACTATTTACATCTAAGAGAAAATGTTGGAAGTGTCCTCTACCAGCATCTATACATGTTTGCAATCGTCTCACCATATTCTCAGAGGTTTTACGCAGAGTATCCTCGACAATGTTACTTATTTCGGTTCGAATGGATTCCTTGAGAACATCTTTTGTCCGTGGCCTATTCTTGTAAATATATTTTTAGATAATTCCACAAGAAAAAATACAGTGAGGTTAGGTCAGGGGATCTGGGGCCCAGACCCTTTGAGATTATTCGATTATCAAAGAAACTGGTTAAAAGTTCCATGATGTCATTAGATATATGGCACGTTGCTCCATCTTGCTGGAAATAAACTTCTCTCAATTCGATATCATCTCCGTAAAACTTCAGAGAATATGCTGAGACGAGTGCAAACATGTATGCATGCTGCTGGAGGACACTTCCAACATTTTCTCTGAGATGTAAATAGTGTAATGTAATCTCCCAATTGTGTATTACGAGGGCTGTTCAATAAAGAATGACCACAATTTTTTTGACAACGTACCTCTACTAATCCTAATAATTTTGATGGTCCTTCTCAAAATAGTCTTCCCTGAATGCGATGCACTTGCCCCAGCTTTTCTACCGGTCTTCAAAGACATGCTGGAAAACATTTTTGAGAGATCCTTCAAAACCGCCTCCGCAGCCTTCACCACTGCTTCTGATGATGGACAATGGCCACCACGAAGGCGTTTCTTCAGTTAGGAAATACAAAAAAGTCACATGCGGCTAAATACGGACTATTGGGAGGATGAGGGATGCACTTCACGATGACTTTTGCAAGATATTCAGCAACATTGGCAGCTGCGCATTATCGTGCTGCAGCATCCAGCCTGCTTCATGGAAATGTCTTTTGCGCCTGATATGGACTTGCAATGTTTTCAGGACATCCCTGTAGTATTGCGCAGTTACTGATGTGTGTGCAGGTACAACATGCTGATAAACCATTCCATGAATATCAAAGAATGAGATGACCGTAACTTTCCCAGAACAAGCAACCACTTTTGCGCGGGTGATCCTACGGGTCCAGGACTAATGGGAGTAGAACCTGTGGCATTAACGTGTCTTAATTGTATAATATTTGGTTTTAACTCTTCAAAACATTCATGATATTAAAGACTTTCCATGCCCATTACCTTTATGTTATTCTTAAAGTTATTTGTTAAATTAATGTATTTTCCCGTTCTTGTTAACAATGATGAGGGCTTTTCGAAATGGCTTCAATATACATTTTCTTGCAGCTACACAGAAGATAAGAGACTGTCAACACCTTCACATTTAAAAACAAAAGATACAAAGAAAAATTAAAACAAAAATCTCCTGAGAGAAAGAATGGCTTGAATTTGTTATTTGGAATACTCTTTGCAAAGAATTATAAGAAACGAAGGAATTAATAAATAAAGCTCAGAAATGTGAAACTTTAAAAATTAATAATCCGAAAAAGAGGCAATATTCCATAAAAGGTAAAAATGTTCTTTCTACGTAAATTCCATATTTTAAAATTCCTCTACGTTTATTATTAACTAAGCCTTTTTCTGTTTTATAGGTATTTCCTAATTGCATAAAATTCGTTATTATAATGTTTATAGAATATTCATAGAAAATTCATTAAGCACATTTTATTTTCATATTGAAAAAAATATGAGAAAACACTTGTTTTCAATCAATATCCTTACAGATAAAGTCAACATGAAAGATTGAATGCCATGGCTGGAATTTGAACCACGGATCTCCTGGCTTCCGTCCAGTCGCTCTTAACCTTTGAGCTACCATGGTCAACGTGCCGTCCTGCCATTAAATTCTTTATTTGACTCATATTTTCCCGGTAGACCACTAGGGGCTCTCTCATTCGAGATTCACAGTTTGTGGCGACTTACTATTATTCACTTATTATTTTAGTTAATTGATGGAAATTAATCGTTTCTCCACACTAGCTGTATATAGGCTAAGATTTGTAATAAATAGAGTCAACATGAAAAATTCAATGCCATGGCCGGTATTTGAACCACGGATCTGCTGGTTTTCATCCAGTCACTGTGTTCCAGGTTAAATCTGTATACCAGATTCGAAGTGTGATCATTCAACCCACAACCAGTCAGCACGCACCCACTCCTGAAGTACAGATGAGAGTTCTCATGCGGGAGCTACAAGTCACCTCGAACCGGTTAAAATCTCCCTTTCTTTAATCTCCTCACGCCACCGATCCTTAACTGTGAGGCGTTGAGTACAAGGGAGAGCTCGACGTGGTTCGCTACGGGCCGGACCCCCTCACAGTCTATTTACGTTATTAATTAAATTATATTCAATTAGAGTCAACTGGAAAATTCAATGCCACAGCCGGAATTTGAACCACGGATCTCCTGGCTTCCGTCCAGTCGCTCTAACCCTTTGAGCTACCATGGCCAACATACCGACGCGACATTAAACTCCCCAATTAACTCATCATATTTTCCCGATAAACCACTTCGAGGTGGCCACGTTTTTTTTTTTTTTTTTTTTTTTTTTTTTTTTTTTTTTTTTAATTTTACGTCCTCCAACGTTAAGTCATATCGGACAGTGAATGAAATGGGGGTGAAATGATGCTGAAATATGTCCAAGGTCCATGGAGCTTAGAGCTACTCGACATTCATCTGTAAGCATAAGGGAAAACCCCGGAAAAACCTTATCCAGGTAACTCACCTTGACCGAGATTCGAACTCGGGACCTCTTGAACGTGAGGCAGACATGCTATCATCTACGCTACCGAGGCGGCCTCAGTTGACTAATTAATTAGAAACATCCATATACAGCAGCAAGGTATTTAAAAGTATTACTGCTGAAAGCATTAATTCCTAAATATAAAATTTAAAATTAAATTATATGTTAAATCCTGACTACACAACCGGAAAATTAACTTCAATTGAGCTTTTCAAGACTACTTACTCTTCGATGTTTATAATTAGGGTTATATTAACACACGGTTATAGCTTCTAGAGCTTTCTTACTGTGCTTTAACTCCAGGTGTTTTAGCGTAAACCGTATGTCACGGAAGAATCAAAATTAACAACTTTAACGATATAACAACATATTACACACGTGTCAGTTAATTAATTCTTAGTTTTAATGATAAATTAGTTAATAGAACCTTGGCCAAGGAACCTATGGAAAATATATTCATCCTGTAATAAAGTGATAAAGTGCTATACACTTGTAGTAATTTATCACAACATCTGTTGGGTACAGATATTAATTTTAAAGCCAGATGCTGGATTATTAGCAGTGGTAGAAAACATACAAACATATCACTAATAAAGAAAACAAAAAAGGTCCTATTTTGCTGGCTGGCCGTTGCCTCGCTCACTGTATGTGACGAATAACCGCTAAATAAACATTATATAAATTATATTGTTTGTAGTAGCCGGGTATTTGCCAAACTGATTTCTGCTATGTGATTCCCGTGACGTAATTGTTCACTAGAGCTCTAAAATGAGCCTCTGTAAATTCTCGCGAATAGCTGGCAACCACAGGATCATGGGTTCCAATCTCGCCTAGGGAATGAATTTCGCGTTTTATTGCCCTGTCCACATTACCTGGCAGTCCTTTTGGATGTCTCGGGACCATGTTGAAATTAGACAGAAGCAATACAGTATTTTAAGAAACGTCATTGTACGTTGCACTAACAAATGCTTCAATTTTTCGGATTCCTAAAAATGTCTATATATTAGAGATGGGTCTTTACTACATGCATGGTATCGGCATCGAACGATACTTCAGAATACTTGTTGGATACTTTTTCGCTATTTCGATGGTGGTATTGTAATTTTTATTTTATTTTAAAATAAAAAAAAAACATTATTGCCGCAAGCATAACAATGCAAGGCCCGAGAAATTGTCATGAATGTGGTATCTGTACAGTAAACAGTATGCAAGAAAATAATGGTGTGTCAAATTAAGTGCCAGTTACCAGTTCCGAAGAAAAATTCCCTGTATATCTCAAAGACGAGATGTCTTAGTCATCTCTTTCTAGCGCATTGAATTACTAGAAAACTAATTCAAAATTTCCAGAACTAAAAAGAGATTGACCGCTGAATATTTGTTTATCCTATCTGTAACGGTTTTCTCTGTAAGACTATTTAGCATAGCAGGACACATATGCGACAGAAAAAGAAATAGATCCAGAAAGAGCAAAAATAATAGTACTTTTTTAACAAAAACTTTTAAAAGGGGACTACTTTCCTTTGAAATGTCTAATGTAGAGTTTAAAAATAAGAACACTGATAGTTTTAAGTTCTGTCTCATTAAACATATGTGCCTATTTAATTTTATTGGCACCATACAGTTCTGCCAACATTTTGAATAGAAATGACGGTATCGAGTAGCGAAATATCAGTATCGAGAACTAAGTATCACAAAAACTGGTATTCACCTACCCCTCTTATTCACACAAGAAAACTCTGGTTTTTTAAAATAGATTTTCATAATATTGAACAAGAGAAAAAGCTCTCAATTAACAGTAAATAATATATTATCGAAGGTTATTAAGGTTGCGGCAGTACCGCGGATGTGAAGATATACGAAGGCTGTTCAGCAAAGAATGATCACAACACCTTTAACAACGTACCTTTACTCATCCTCATAATTTTTATGGTCCTTCTCCAAATAGTCTCCCCTGAATGCGATGCACTTTTCCCAGCGTTTCTGCCAGTCTTCTAAGAAATGCTGGAAACCATTTTTGAGAGATCCTTCAAAATCGCCTCCGCAGCCTTCACCACTGCTTCTCCCACGAAGGCGTTTCTTCAAGTTAGGGAATTGAGAAAAGTCACATGGGGGTAAATCTGGACTATTGGGAGGGTGGAGGATGCACTTCACGTTGATCTTTGCAAGATATTCAGCAACAACATTAGCAATATGCGGCCTCGCATTATCGTGGTACAGCATCCAGCCTGCTTCACGAAAAATGTTGTCTTTTACGCCTGATATGGACTTGCAATGTTTTCAGGACATCCCTGTAGTATTGACCAGTTACTGATGTGTGGGCAGGTACAACATGCTGATAAACTATTCCATGAATATCAAAGAATGAGATGACCACAACTTTCCCGGGAGAAGCAACTCCTTTTGCCTTTTGGGGGGTTGGTGATGAGAGATTTCCACACTAAGCCTTGCTGTTTATTCTCAGGATCAGAATGATGAGCCAAGCTTCATCAGCAGTAATTACGTTTGAAAGACACTCCGTATCTTCCTCTAACATCAACTTTAACTATATGACCTGCATGCGACTGTCCTTTTGTTCAGGAATCAACAGTCTTGGAACCCATCGCGCACAAACACGACTCATGTGTAAAGTTTCTGTCACCAACGTGTGGGTGGCACCCAATGAAATGTTCAGTATTTCAGAAAGTGATCTTAAGGTAATTCGTTGATCCTCTCTCATAATGGCAGCAGCAGTGTTAATGTTTTCTTCCGTGAGAACAGTAATTGGAGCACCGGGTCCACCTTCAATTGAAATTGAGTGTCTCCTCTCTTTAAAAATTTTGAACCAATTTCGAGCTGTGCTGTAGGGAAAAACAGACTCTCCATAAGTCTCCTGTAACCTTTGTATAGGCCTCAACTGAAGTTTTGTTAGGACGAAAGCAGAATTTCAAAGCCGCATATTGTTCCTCGCGTGTTACCTCCATTGCAGCGGTAGGCGATACTGAACATGTCTGACCTTGCCTCGTTCTCACAGGCAGGAGCCAGGAGTACCGTCAGTGAAACTACTATGGCGCGTTTGTTTCACATTAAGCTAACAAAATATAATAAGATTGAATTTGAGTGCTAAAAGTTATGACCGTAAAAAATTATGATCATTCTTTACTGAACAGCCCTCGTAGGCAACTGTCATTTGTGCTGGACCTACTTTTGTATTTTTAGTTATGTTATTCATAGACACGCAAATACATGGTCACGCACGCACAGACATGCAGACAAACATAACGCTTTTCTGGATTCACGGACTTCATAATGTATATTTATAGTGATATTTCGCAGTCAATTTGTTTGGCAGAATGCAATGCCATCTCTATGTACGACGTAGTGAACTTAAAAAAGTAAGCCTTGCTATTGAAATGTGTGTTTATTCAAGATTTATGAAGTATATTAGATACACCTGATCACCAGATTTTCAAGCAGTAATTCTCAATTTTTTTATTTTATAAAATTATTGTTTTAAGGTTGATAAGTTATACTTTAACAATCTAAAAGTGACAACATTAAATGACACGCCTCAGAAAAGAAATTGTAGTTACCTCACTATCATAGTGTTAAATTTTGGTTATGGTCGTGCTTGCATCATTAAGTAGATGATTGTACAATGAGCAGATATTATTCAGATTGTGCCCGCCAAGGCATAAGCATCACTGATGCAGTTTCAAGTGACACTATATATAGAACGTTTCAGAATTCGACCGAAAAACTTCAGGAATATTAGGGGAATATTTGAGTTAGGACACAGGTGGCTTCAAAGTACACAGTTTTATGCAGCAAATCTGAGCCATTACGCCTCTGATACAACCTCAATTATATAGGCAAGCATTTGCTGCACAAGACCTGCTTTACTGTTCATTCTATTTTATATATGTTTTTATTTTCGTTCTTTGAATTGTTCGATGTAAAATATATGGAACACGACACTGCTCCATTTATTACCGCTGCTGTCAAATGTAATCCAGGAAATCAAACGAATGAATTTTGAACACGTATGGGTAACATAAGATTTTGTAATGTTTTAAAACTACATATGATATGTAATCAGAATGATCTACAGAGTGACCACCATTTTTCGTTATTGCTTTGTTTAAAGAGATACCCTATAATATTCCATGATATATTTATATATCCATGGTATGGTGTATTTATTACTGCTGCTTTTGTTCGTCTTTTTTCATTAATTAAATTATAAATTGAATTAAATATATGAAGTGACCTTCAGAATGTAAGAGAAGCCTAAGTGCAAACAAGAGTTTATACAAGAATTCAGACAAATTGGACGAATTTCTGAGCAATGCTCTTAAACATTGCGAATGATAAATCTATATGTTTTTTTTATTTTGGTTTGGATAATTCACATATTAAAATTACCATTGATTTTTGCATATGATATCCACTTTCATATAAAAATAATAAGAAATAGGAGTTATTTTGTATAAATAATCTCACACAGAACTATTTCACCATATTGAATATTAAGCTATCCCTGTGAGCGACAACATATTTCTTTATAGGTAGATTTGCTTTTTTCTAAATGCTTAGGCGTGACATCTCGTGGTTCACTGGCGGTTCCCAAAAAGAAAATGCTTCAGTAAACCATAATCCAAATGAGAATGCGAGAAGAAATGTCAGTATCTTTTGTCTTCAATATTAGTTATTTCTTTACCAGAGCTAAAAGGGCATCCTTTCAGTTTGTAAGCACAATAGGGATAATCCCAAATCATGGTGTTGCCAGTTGCAATTACTGTTTATAAAGTCTACTCGTTTGATTTGTAGGATTGTATTTTAGGAAAAAAATGGAATCCATGAAGTTGAGTAATACTTTGAAGAAAAAAAAAAATAGAATCGAAAATTTGTGCAAAAATGGTGGGAAGGGCTCTTGGCCTGCTTTATTTAATTTTGTTCATTCTTATTTTTTAAAAGGTTGATAATATTGATCCAAAATTTAAATCGACTCAATTCTATACAGCAGCGGTAATAACAAACATACCTAGAGGGCTAGTTATAGCACCACTGAACCACACATACATTCGTCAACAGTGCAGCAAATGCTTGAATATATCATTGAGGTGGTATTGGTATACTGGCTCAAATTTAATACTCAACATTATTCGCTCTGGGAAAATACTTAAGTGACCAATCTCAAAATGTTCCTCCAACAACTTCAACATTTTAGGTCGAATACTGAAACATCCTACATAAATTCATAAAACCTCTACTGTTTATGAAGAAGAGTAAAGATGAGTGGTATATGTTCTTCAGTTGTATACTTTGTGTTAATTCGTTTCACAAAATTTGTATAAATAACGCCTCCAGAATTAGAGCTATAACGGAAATTTATTCAAGCATTACCTAGGCGTTTTGATATTTTAGCATTATGCACGCAATGAATTTTCTGCGAAAAATATTCAAGAATTGCTGCATTTTAAATAACATTTATAGAAATAGGTTTGCCTACAGAGTCATTAAAACATGGTAAACATTCTTGGGCTCTTTCCACTCAACGAGATGATTCAGATTTGATTCGAATAATGTCAGCAGAAGCACACTGAAATTCTTATATAACGAATAAGTGACATATAACCCATTATTTAAATAATTATTTTAATCATTATAACATTTAACGCTCACCACACTCCATATTGTGGGTCTTGGAGAGGTATCTGAAGCAATAACACTTTTTCCGAAGTATAATAGAACTGTGCCAAGTTCATTTGTAGAGTAGTTTGTTTACGTTTTTGAGGTGACCACTCTAAACTGAACCGATTTAATTTGGTTTCTTGTCCGTCAAAAACAGATCTATAATGCATCTTGCATAACACCAAATTCCAAATTTATTAACGATCACAGGAAATGGTCAATATGGTCTGAAATTTGCAGTGTGGTGTGTGATAAAACCTGATGTATAATAGCGTCCATTTTAATTAACAAAAAAATTGGAGATATGCTACATGTTTATGAGGATTTTGCTGCATCTGCCAGCGCCATTTGCCCAGCAGCTTTCGGTTCCTTTTTGCAGTGCCCAAATACCCCTGAGCCCGTGAATAGGTTACCATAATATGCTTTATGATTTTATATTTCTCGTGGTGATATTCTATTCTTTGAAAAAGGTTGGCTATTAAGCGCCGAGCTATCCAGATGAAATGCTGAATAAGGAATAAAAGAATGGAAGGCGAAGGTCTAAGAAAAAGAGGTCTCTAATTTCTCGAAATTTGAATTATTTTCAAACTAATATTACTTTAACGTAGGTTATATTTCTGCAGTTTTGGTTTTGTCAATTTCCCCCCCCCCTACCAATTGATTTGTACAATTTAAAGCAGAACTGCCCTTGCATAATGTCCTACTGGCTGACTAAATTAACGTGCAATACGTTGACACATGTGACAACATTAAAAGTGTACATATATGATATAACTGAAGAGTTCACAGAGCTATCAGCGAATAAACTCACCCAACACACTGGTATTAAGGTTGTATCTGCTTGACTCACCTGAAACAAAAGAAAAAAGAAAATCAGTGTATCAATAGATACATTAGCGTCATATTTATAATAAGTAATGAAAATACATTTGAAATTGTAAAATTGAAAAAATAAATTTTAACCACATCTTCTCCATTTATTTTCAGTAAAACAGACTCTAGAGGTCTATGTTTATGAACGAAGATTAAATCTCGAATTATATTTTATCATTTTTATTCTTCTTTGTCCAAATACGCCTTCAATATTTCTTTGGTTGTAAAGCTTTGAAATTGAGTGATGGGTTTTGCGGGTCCGAATATAGTCAATACATGCTAAACCAAAGATTTATTGAAAATTATACCATTAAGTAAGGAGTTCAAAATATAAAAATGATAGACTTTGGGATAGTGTATTATTTGTGTTGGCTTTAAAGCATAGTCCATGTTACAGTTAGACTGATATTGTAACTAATGCATTCTCAGCAATAAAACAAATGCAGTTCTTATTACATGATTTACTCACGTGGGGAAGTTGGAGTAGCAAGAACGTAATCCAGTCAATGGAGGATGAGGGCGAGTT
Organism: Mantis religiosa; assembly: GCA_030765055.1. Classification (NCBI taxonomy): domain Eukaryota; kingdom Metazoa; phylum Arthropoda; class Insecta; order Mantodea; family Mantidae; genus Mantis; species Mantis religiosa. Next base: position 85,946,723 of record CM060958.1, read on the forward strand.
AATATCTAATTGGAGCAATTAGGACATCAGAATATCTTCCACAATTGGAGCAAATCACTGAGAGGTAGTGGTTCGCTTTACTGCTGTGAACTTAGTAGCGATTTCAGTTATAAAATGGACTGTACCTAAATGTTTTTCCGAGTTTATAAAACGGTGCGCAAAAAAATTATATACGAGTTCAAGCAATACAGATATTGCACATACTTTTCTGTTTTAAATTAGGACGGGTTAGTAATTCAAACTGCTAATTTCCACCGAACTAGGAAGTGAATTGCCGGCTTAAAAGTAAAAAGTTCAAACAATAAGAAAGGGATTATTTTAATAGGACAAAATACAAGTTCGGGAGTTATAGCTCATTTAAGTGCAAATGACCAGAAAGTATTCTCCACATCAAATACAAATGATTCCCATGAATTTATGAGAAAGCGTTCAATAAAGAATGATGACAATTTTTATGGGCAATGTACCTTTACTCGTCCCCATAATTTTGATGGTCCTTCTCAAAATAGTCTACCTGAATGCGATGCACTTTTCCAGCGTTTCTGCAGTCTTCAAAGGCATGCTGAAACAAATTTTTGGGGTGATCCTTCAAAATCGCCTCCGCAGCCTTCACCAATGCTTCTGATGATGGATAATGCCTCCCACGAAGCATTTCTTCAAGTAAGGGAATAGAAAAGAGTCACATGGGGCTAAATCCGGACTATAGGGAGGGTGAGGGATGCACTTCACGTTGATTTTTGCAAGATATTCAGCAACAACATTGGCAATATGCGATCGCGCATTATCGTGGTGTAGCATCCAGTCTACTTCATGGAAATGTGGTATTTGCACCTGATATGGACTTACAATGTTTTCAGGTCATCTGTAGTATTGTCCAGTTACTGATGTGTGTGCAGGTACAACATGCTGATAAACCATTTAATGAATATCAAAGAATGAGATGACCATAACTGTCCCAGCAGAAGTAACGACTTTTTTTTAGGGTGTTGGTGATGGAGATTTCCACACTGAGCTTTGTCGTTTGCTCTCAGGATCAAAATGATGTAGCCAAGTTTCATCAGCAGTGATTACGTTTGAAAAACTCCGGTTCTTCCTCTAACATAAACTTTAACTGCGTGTTACCTCATTACAGCGGTAGGCGATACTGAATATGTCTGATTTGCCTGGTTCTCACAGGCGGGAACCAGGAGTACCAACAATGAAACTACCACGGCGTGTTCGTTTCACATTAAGCTAACAGAATGTAATAAGATTGAATTTTATTGCGAAAAATTATGACCGTAAAAAAGAATGATTATTCATTATTGAACAACCCTCGTAATTATCCTTCTCAGAATTCGTCTAACTATCCGAGAAGACCCCTTCGCCCCTCCCCCCGAAAAAAAGCCCAGTAGATAAGGAATTCGTCCCACGACTTTCCGATTGCGGTCCACTGACACTACTGTTATTCAGCTCTGTAACGCAGATGAGAGGCGAAATGCTTTTTCCTAGAACATCAATCTTCAAAGCATTTTCCGAATGTCCATAAATATTTCCTGATAGTCAGAACTTAACTTCATTTAATCTGCTATTACTGTTTATATCTTACAACTACATAAACCATGTAACCTATTCTCAATAAAGAAAGTTTACTATAAGAAATAGGTTTTCCCCCTGAAATATTTTATTATTTAATCAACAAAAGCGCTAATTATTAAATTTTAGATGAGTCGTATTTTTTACACATCTGCTTCACTTTCGTACCTATTTGAGGACATGTTTCGCAATCGAAAATTTAATAATTTTTCGCTTCACTGTGGTGTTCCAATACAGTTAAATCTCGGATATATTAAAAGCGCTAATGTTTGATAGTAATGTAATAATTATCAGAACTGGAGGCTATTCTCATTAATATATTTCCGAAGTTAAATACAACCCGTAAATGTAGCTGTATAACTGAAAAGGGGATTTCCTATGGCATCTTGCTGATCGGTAGTCCATGCCGCATTCTGTTAATCTGGCGACAAGGTTTAAATCTTCTACTGAAAGATAGCTGCTGTTACGAGTTCATTCATTTTGCGCTTCCGCCAGAGCTAGGGGCATACCGACCTACCTTTGGATGAAGGCCCACAACTCCTCAACAGGGAAGTACTACTGGAAAGTGATCACAGATTTTGCTTTGTAACAGAACTTTATTGGTTTAAAACTTTCGACGTTGGTCACTACGGATAAAATTGCAGTTTTGTTGTGCCATTCACAGAATTTTTGCTTCCGATCTCGCCAAAGAAGGTGAAAAGTTGAAACTATTAATTCCTGCACTAAGCCTAATTTATGAAACGAATTCATAATGATGTGGAGGATACAGAGGGAGCTATATGACTCCACATAAGATACCATATCAATATTTTATTAAAAATCAAAGCTTTGAGTCACGTGACTCCTAAAAGCACCTAATTAAGTTGGGGGTGCTCGCCTGTATGTTTTCAGAGAGAGAGAGAGAGAGAAGAGGAGAGGAGAGAGAGAGAGAGAGAGAGAGAGAGAGAGAGAGAGAGAGAGAGAAGAAGAGAGTGGAGAGAGAGAGAGAGAGAGAGAGAGAGAGAGATAGAGAGAGAGAGAGAGAGAGAGAGAGAGAGAGAGAGAGTGAGAGAGAGAGAGAGAGAGAGAGAGAGAGAGAGAGAGAATCAACTCAACTTGGAATTTAACTTCAATATCTTCAAAATATGCGACACACTCTTTACGTGGAATATTTTTCGAAATTGTTATTTTCTCATTAAAATGCAAGAAGTTTAAGTTTATCTACATGATAAGTAAAATGTACCTCTATCTTAACTTCTATAAACAAATTGTCATTGAGATGTTTTATTTGTACACTGTGAAGGTAGAAACATCACAACACAAAAATTTAGATCTCCTAAAACACAATATGTATATAAAACAAACTCTTTCTGGGATACTTTTGCATTATTTTTTTTAAATAATACTATACTTTTCTTAAGCAAACAAGGCACTATTTACCTTTTCTCTTGGACTTGCTAACAGCATGTAATTTCAAATGGTCACCTAATTTGTAAAAGAACGCTTTGGCCTTCTCTTAGCTACAATCAAATGTAGAATGTGGAATAAAAATTGACCTCGATTAACAAGAAGTTAAGACGAATAACCATTTGTGAGAGTAAAAGATAAAGTAATGCAAATACAACACATTTCAGAGCCATCTTTGCAAAGTAATTTTTATGTACTTAATAGATTACAAGTAGTGCGTTTAAGTAAGACAGGTGAAGTAACCTGTTCAGGTAGGAACCAAAATGATGTGCACACCACGGGAGCAGTTAATTACTCTCTCAAAGCCACATGTTGTGTTAAACTGTTGTAGATTGCTGGCGGGCACAACAGCAGAGTGGCTGGCTGGCTGGCTACCTTTTGATTGCACTGTTCCAACTTTTACATACGGTAAGGACGTTCATTATTAAAACTGGGTGAACAATACTAATAATAACGAGTAAGCTCATGCAAACCGACCAACAACGCAGATCCCCCGTTTTATTCAGTTAGTTTTGCGGACCCTTATTTTGGTAACGTGTTGGTCTGAAGTTTCTCTAAGCCACATCAAAATATACTTAATAGGACTAACTTTTATGGTAGGAAAAACATGAAACACTTTTTAAAGAATTAGATTTACATATATGCCCCGTAATAGTTAATCTGTTTTACACAGCTACTACAAACAATTCCTACAAAAGTATGTTTCTATCTGCTTCATATTATAGTTGCAGGTTCTTTGCACATTTTGTTGAAAATAAGAGGGATATTAAAACTAGGATTAGAATCGAACAGAGGGGATTCGGTACGTCGATCAGCCTACGTCACAAGTGGGGCACCCCACGAGAAAGGATAAGGTAAAAGGAGACAGAGGGAGGCTGAATCAAGGAGTCACGACAGTGCAGAGCGCAGGGTTCCTACTATTTACAGTTGAAAACTCCCACTGCCCAGTACAACATGCATCCCACCCACTGTGGTCCTGAAGCGGCACACCATGCCGACTCGAAGAGGAGGGAAGGTTTAACAGGGGCATATCATCCCGCCATGCAGCGCCGAGACTCCCACCAACACTTCTGCGCTGAGACCACACACACACACACACACACACACACACACACACACACACACACACACACACAGCAGAGAGAGAGAGAGAGGAGAGAGAGAGAGAGAGAGAGAGAGAGAGGAGAGAGAGAGAGAGAGAGAGAGAGAGAGAGAGAGAGAGAGAGAGAGAGAGAGAGAGAGAGAGAGAGAGAGAGAGAGAGAGATATGACGTGAAATGATAATGCAGATGAAACGAGGGACAGGTAAATCAGGAGATGTAAGTAACCAACCCAGCATTCGCCTAGCGACCCCGAAAAAAAACTGAAAGACGCCCATGGTCAGGTACGTCGGCCACGGTAAGCGAAGCCGCACCTTGCAAATCCGGGATACCTGAGTCATCCCGCTCGACAATCCATAGTGTCGTCTTAAAGTTCCATAGTGTTTCCAAGATGTCACAAGAACATTTTGAATAACACATCATAAAATTCTAAAAGTGAACCTATATATTGATTCCTACATAAAAAATTGAGGTATATCTTCCTTTGCAATATACCTTTTTCCCTATATTTTATTATTACATATTATACGAAGTATATAAAATGCCTTACCAAATAGAAGTTAACAGGGTAATCCTAGAAAATTCAACATTTGCATTCTGTTTATTATATTAGTATCTCTATATCTGGCACTCTCATCAAAGTTGTTATACCTATACATTTTTGGTAAAGTTCGCTTTGTGTCGCATTCTAGGAAGACACTGAACACCGCTTTTACTGTTAATACTGAATTTCTCTTTTGAAATTCCTACGCTGTTTACAGACAAATATTTCTAAGAATGCCTATTTCGGATTTAGGGAGTCTAAGTGTCTTTGAGAAGTCTAGGGAACGAAAACGTTTTCTGTTTACTCCAACTACACAGTGTAGAGATTAAAAAGGTAGGGTATCATCCAAAAACTATTAATGCCTCCAGTATGTATCTAACAGAGAAAGGAAGTACCTACTTTGATTGGACCTGAAGGTACAAAGAAAGAGTTTTAGAAAAATATTTTTACATACACCTGTGCGTGTGTGCGTGTGTACACCATAACTAAGCACTCAAATGGATCAATATAAAATTCGACATTTATGTTCAGCATCTTCCAAAGATGTAACACGTAGCGTTTCAACAAAATTTCCCAACCCAAAGCATGAGCAAATGCTCATATTCTATTTTTTTAAACTTGCTGCAGAGGTTTAACATTTATCATTCTGAAATATGACACAAAGTTATATTTACTTTTCTAGGAATAATGTTATGGTCGTCTTAATTCGGAGGAAACTTTGTTAATTTTGTATAACTGGAAAACGGAATTACAAACAAAAAACTGTAGATCTGTGTAGAAAAAATGTAATTAATTTCAACTAAACCTTTGTGGCATCAGTGATATTCAGATATCCGTTACTGTTTAAAAATGGTTTAATTCATTTGTCATTTTTAAACTGCTATCACCTTGATTTGATCCTCGCAGTGTATTGCAGTGTTTTGATCTTACGCATTTCACTTGTACTTCTAATGAAATATGTCATAAAAGTATATTTACAAACTGTTTTAATTTAACAAAAAAGAAATTGAAAAATGAGAAAAATAATCTCTTGTAAGGTTCTACGCCATGGCGTATTGGGCTAAGGCATTGTGGTTCCTTGCCACGGAATGCAACCCCGGTTCGATCCCAAACCTATGGGTGCGGATTTTAAGTCCCGGCAATAGGACCGGCGCCTACTTATCATCGTGAAGAAGTTAAGGAACATGCGATAGGTAAGCGGCCCTGGTCACGAAAGCTAACTTACCGGACGGGGTTGTCGAGATGCTGACCACATTTCCTCCCCGTATCAGTTGGATGATCGTCCGCCTCTATCTTGAGTATGTGGGCGTGAAGCCAGCAGCCGAGTTAGCAGGCCCTGGTTCGATATGGACTATTAATCTCTTTTAAGAGTAGTTGGCAGAAGGTGTATAAAAATAAACAATTTTCCTTGGAGATTTTTATGTGAATGTAATATCGGAATTATTATTATTATTATTATTATTATTATTATTATTATTATTATTATTATTATTATTATTATTATTATTATTATTATTATTATTATTATTATTATTATTATTATTATTATTATTATTATTATTATTATTATTATTATTATTATTATTATTATTATTATTATTATTATTATTATTATTATTATTATTATTATTATTATTATTATTATTATTATTATTATTATTATTATTATTATTATTATTATTATTATTATTATTATTATTATTATTATTATTATTATTATTATTATTATTATTATTATTATTATTATTATTATTATTATTATTATTATTATTATTATTATTATTATTATTATTATTATTATTATTATTATTATTATTATTATTATTATTATTATTATTATTATTATTATTATTATTATTATTATTATTATTATTATTATTATTATTATTATTATTATTATTATTATTATTATTATTATTATTATTATTATTATTATTATTATTATTATTATTATTATTATTATTATTATTATTATTATTATTATTATTATTATTATTATTATTATTATTATTATTATTATTATTATTATTATTATTATTATTATTATTATTATTATTATTATTATTATTATTATTATTATTATTATTATTATTATTATTATTATTATTATTATTATTATTATTATTATTATTATTATTATTATTATTATTATTATTATTATTATTATTATTATTAGTGCCGAGTATTATATGTCTATGTAAAAGTACATACACTTTATACTCCCAGCAACGTCTAGTTAATTTATGTTAGTGTGTGTTTTCGCAACTCTGAAGCTAAAATAATTTTTCATTCCTAAAGGCAAATCATGGACATGATAATTAAAGCTAGCTGTACGTCCTTTTACATTAAAATGTGTTATTAAAATAAGTTGAGTGTTATGAAAAAATGCCAGCATTTAAAGACATTTGAATGAAGGTCAGAATGTTATTTTTATGACCGCCATGCTTGCTTATTTTATTCCACACAACGAATTAAATATTGTGATTTTATAGGAAACGGACATTAGGAAATGTTTCATGTAAAGCGAAAAATGGGGTAGTGGAGTTTCTTAAAAATCTTCACTTTTGTACTCATTCACATTTTTCGTTTGACTTGAGGAGATTTAAAAATCCGTTTCATATGAAAATTCTAAACGTAGTATAGAGTAATTTTTACCAGCGTACAATTGTTAAGCGCTTAAAGAAAGCTGAGAAGAAGGATCATAATTCTTAAAATATATTTCACAGTATCATCTACATTTGGAATAATGTAAATAGTAAACCTGGAATGGTTGAAAAAAGGTCTAGGTTACAAGTTGTGTATTTTAATGAGCTCTATATTTCTCCGGATAAGGTTTTGTCTTTCTCTTAGATGTCACAAGTGTATAAAATGTTACAAAATTAAGCCAGAAGGAAGAGGGGTTCACAAGCTATTGGACAAAAATTTTATTTGTTCAAGTCAGTACATTAAACAAATGAAGAGCAGGGAAATTTGGTAAACAGTTTTGAGGCTGGAAATATGACCTGAACTTTCGCAACCTTAATATTTTTAGTGGAAATTAATTGCTCTTTCAGTCTGGCTCTATCCTTTCATAGTGCGTCCTACACACGACTAGTGTGAAAGAATAAATAATTTCCATTAATTGTACCTATAGTGGTCCGAACTATAAAGCCCGGGCCTTAAAGTACTTACAGGATAGCAAGTCGCCATTAAGGTAGTTGTCTCATGTGTTTATGAGAACTCCTAGTGGATTACCGGGAAAAACACGAGTCAATTGGAGAATTTAATGTCATGTTCGCACGTTGGCCATAGTAGCTCAATGGTTTAGAGTGGCTGGACGGAAACCACAAGAATTCGTGTTTCAAATCCCGGCTATGGTATTGAATTTTTCAATCTGGTTCTACCCTTTCATAATATCTTTAGTTTTTGGGTGATATTACAAGCTCACACATGCAGATTTTCTGTAAATATTGATATCGAATGTGTGGGTTGAATGGAAAATAGTTCTACTTCCTTATTATTCAAAAAGAAACCCAAATGCCAATCAAGCTTCATTTGCTTTTTGGTACCGAAATCCCTTAATCGCAAAGAAGTGTCCCATTATTTTTAAAGACACGGGTAATTTAGTATTCACTCCATAATTTACTGACAGAATCTGCTATTTAAAATTATAGATTCCAGATTTTTAAACGTTCTTCCGTACTGTTAAACAAGCAGGCAAAAATACTATAGATCATGCAATTAGATTTTTATATAAGTACGGCAACGCGTTTTACCGGGATGTAAAGATTTGTGAGAAGATCTGACCTGGAAGAGAATGGATGTGTATTTATTTATATTTCCGACGGGAAAGCCGCTTAAAACTCGTGCTCATTGCGTGAACGGCATTAAACAAACAGAAGCGTGTTATTTTTAAAACAAGAAGCGTAATGCACTTGAAGTAAAAATAAACATGGTGGGAGGTCGTCGCATCTCAAGACGGCTTATTCAAGCGTTAGCTAGCGGCCTCTCGGATCGAGAATAAACAAAACATCCTTTTTGCAGGTCGCTAAGTGTTTCAGACATAGTAAGCACTTCACAGGGTTTGGATTCCAGGCAGGTCACATCTCCAATACTTCAATTTCTGAGGGTTAAGTGCACGTGAAATGTAAGCTTTTCCCTCTAGAAATGTCAATGGACACATTCCATGAGAAATCGACATTCTCAGCTAGTTATTACTTTCTCTACTATGAACCTAGTAATAGAGAAAGTATCACATTTCATCCAGAACTTCTACATCGATATTTCACCGTAGTACAGGATATATAGGTATCGTAATAAGTGGATCTCCAAATCATTACTTTGAAGCTGCGTACGTTTCCATGACATTATTATAAACATCTCAATGAACAGCGCTTCAAATATATGTAAAGTGTGTATACTTTTGAATACCTGTTACGACATGAGGGAAATGAAAAAAGTAGATTCTGTTAAAACATGCAAACTATATATATTTAAAATTATTTACGGAATATTCGCTATTATTAACTTGAGCTTTCCAATAATTATTATCCAGTATCTGAAGCGCTGTTCTTATCCACTATTTGTAATAATGTCATGCAAATATATGCAATTTTAAAATTAGGATTTAGCGACCCACATATTACGATTAAATATCGTTTCAGCCCCCTGTATCCAGGCCGCGCCGTGGCTCAGTGGTTAGACCGCTTGGCTCTCACCAAGGCGGCCCGGGTTCGATCCCAGGCGACCGCAAAGTGAGATTTGTGGTGGACAACACGGCGTTGGGGCGGGTTCTCTCCGAGACCTCCGGTTTCCCCCGCCATCTCATTCCACCGGTGCTCCATCTTCATCTCATGTATCATCGGTGTCACCGCCTGCGGTGCGGTATGTAGTAAAAGTGGGCGTTAAGCACTACACATTTCATTTCCCCTGTATCCCGTTTGTTTCCACAACGTATGTGGAAAATTTTATGCTAACGTATATCATCTTTAATTTGAAGCAAATAGGAAGGATTTGAAAAAAATGTTATAAAATATAAATAAATTCGAAAAAGCCTATACCGGCGACATCATTGGCCCTTCAAACTTGCAGCTTTGTGGATGAAAAATATAGCTCGCATATCAATTTTAAAGACGTTACACCTAATGAAAAATATTGTGACTTTGTGGGTTCGTAAAATTAAAAGTCCAATTTGTAGAAATTCAAATCGTCCTTTATTTGCGTAGAAATACCCTCTGTTCAATCCTTACGTAACAGATTTCACCAGAATTACGTTACATACACAATCTAACAAGGTGGATAACCAAAACAGCGTTTACACCTGTTTACATCAGCTCTTGTTACATCTGTTTACGACTGACTTGGGTAGTCGTCACTTCTTTAAATACTTCCACTGATAATTCCAGACTGTTCCAGAACAATCAAGAAACAGAACGCTCTCCCATCAATCAAGATGTTACCAGATAAAACAGGAATGTTCTAGAATGTAACTATATCTGTGTCGGCAAGTCTTTTATCTTCGGCGCTATGTTTATCTGCTTATGTAAGCTCTTTATCTCCACGATACACTATCCGTCTGTAGTGTGCACAAGCTGCGTTATCGCGATCGGGTTCGCGACATTGCTCCCTCTTCAAGGCTCGTCGTCCCGAACAGCACCGTCATAGCGGCCAGACGATCCAGGTGTACCACCAACATCTTCCCTCGGGGAACCCTATGGATGCCGTAGACCAAGTCGTTAATCCTCATCACCATCCGGTACGGTCCGTGCCATGGTTGTTGAAGTTTCGGGCAGCGTCCCTTGGTCCGGGTAGGGCGGTACAACCAGACCAGGTCACCTTGCTGGAACCCTTGGCTATTGGCTAGCCTGTCGTATCGAGTCTTCATGCAGTCGCTCGCCTTCTGGATGTTCTGACGATCCATCTCATGCATGTCGTGGTGATGGTCCACCAGGTTCTCCACATACTCGGTTGCTGGCTGTTTTGCGTCCGGGGGGCTTCCAAAAGCCAGATCATAAGGGAGGCCTAACTCTCGGCCGAACATTAAGCTGGCTGGCGTCATGTGTCGTGTGTTGACGAGCGGTAGGCCAGTAGGAACAGTGTCACCTTGACGTCTCAGTCTCGCCGATGGCTGGCCACGACCTTCCTCAGGTGTTCCTCTAAGGTCTTGGTGTAACTTTCGACCATGCCATCCAACTGGGGATGTAGAGGTGTTGTGCGGGTCTTGTTCAGCCTAAGTCTTTCCAGGGCCTCCTTCATCAGGTTGGACTCAAAATTGGTGCCGTGGTCGCTGTGGAGGTCTAACGGCACCCCATTTCGGCAGAACGCTTACTCCACCGTGGATTCTGTGATAGTCTACGCCTCCTGCTTCGGGATGTTATACTCCTCCGGCCACCTGGTGAAGTAGTTCACGACAACCATCAGGTACTTGTTGCCTCGGTAGGACACCGGGAATGGTCCAGCTATGTCCACGGCGATCCTTTCGAATGGCGCTTCGCATGTACTGCTGCATGCGACCCCGGCTTATAATCTGGAGGCCGCGCCTCGCCGCGCACACGTCACATTGACGGCACCATCTCTCAGCGTCTGCTCGGAGCCTCAGCCGCTGTCGGAGTTTGTCGATCGTCCGGTTTGCTCCCGGGTGTCCTCCTGAAGTACCGGCGTGCACTTCTTCTAAGACTTCCGGGATCTTACTCTTACTTATTTGATATAGTAAGCATAATTTTTATGCATTAATAAGAGTACACGTTGCGCTTGCGCGGTTTAAAAACAGAAGGAAGTTAGACAGCATGGCTGCTTCGGTGCATTATGTAAACATCACAGAGGGAAACCGTGAAAAAGTGGTGGCAAACTAATTTTATTTAGCACTGTAATTCCGCAGAAAGACATTATGATTTAATTTTTAATTTATAAATGAAGTGAGGTTATATGGTGAAATCAAATATTTGAGTAACTTAAGTCACCTTTTGTCCATGGAAAAATATCTTACACAGAAAAAAATATATTACACAGTAGATACAGCTTTGCATTTAACCTTAACGTAAAGGTGCTACCACATCGAAAATGGCAAAGCAAAATTTTTCAATTTCGTTGACAGCACATATGCTCGACACGTGGTTGATAAAATAGCGTGATTATTCCCTCCAATCTTAGTTGTCTGTGGAGTAATACATTTTTTCCGCTTTGTTTACGTCAGCATATAAACTAAGGACGGCTCCGGTATAGGTCCATCGTTGTGCTTCAACCTCATCATGTGACCTTCCCATATCCACTTCTGTTTCTGGGCGCCATAGGTACGTCTGTTGTTAATGTCATTTGTGACAGTGCAGTGTTGGAGATTCTATCTGTCCATTTTATTCCAAATATCTTGCGCTTGATTTTCCTCTCCTTATTCCTTCAATGAAGGTAGTATTGTGTTTGACGCAACAATTGAAAATTAGGCCACAAAACAGGTTTCAAAACAGGATCTTAAAATAACTTTTTATATCTATGTGTGAAAGTAAGAACAACGTAAGTCAAGAACAAAAGTGAGTTAAATACCAAACTAATTACTCCAAGGAAGAGCGTCGGAGTTGCGCAGTGGTTTCGTTCGCGGCTCTCGTTCTAAGTGTCCCGAGTTTGATTCCCGGCTCTGAGGTTCGCGATTTTAAGTCGGCCCTATCCACGCCTTCGCCTCTGTCTAGCACATGTGAAGTGTCTCCTATTACCAACGTGGTTCGGAGTCAACGGTATAAGCTGTAGGTCCTCTCTTCTCACCGTCATGTACCTCCGCCTGAGAAATGGGTCCGGTCATCCCGTAGTGGAGCGTGGTTACCCCGAAGGCAAAGGTTGCCATGTGGGGAGTGTTGGAAAACACACACACACACACACACACACACACACACACACACACACACACACACACACACACACACACACACTCCTAAGGATGTAACGCTTGCATTTGTTTACGAAAATTCGCTCCTAACTACTGCTTATATGAAATGCTGTTTTTTTTTTTTTTCCTTTTCAAAAAGGACTAGCTGTTTTGATAAATAGCCAAATGCTTAACATATATTCATGAGAAAGGAATATTTTAACCTTCTAGGAGTAAGTTTTTAAGTTATTTTCATTCTGAACGACTTTTCCATAGTTAAACTTAAGAGAAGGGACATTAATATTCAATTATTTGAGATATTTCTCGTTGTTGACTTCGAATTTCAAGTATTTACCCTTTCTGAAATGTTTGGTCTTCTAATTCTTTTCGTCTTTGTTTTATTTTATTTTTTTTGAGTCGGCATGTTAAAAACATATTAACTTAAGTCAACATATAGGGCTACGCTCATCAAAAGTACAATTTCTTTCGTACTATATCATTCTGTAAGAAGCACATAAATCTGCTGGAACAATAAGGTTGTATTAGTGAAGTTTACAATAATGGATTTGAAAGTCACGTTTATTGTCTATATATCATGTTTTGTTTAAAGAAAATAAAAACACAGACTATATGCAGAAAATTTAAAATATACATTTAATATTGATTACTTAACATATATGTTTTAAATAAAAACTGCTCACTTTAAAAATGATCTCCTAAATGCGAAAGGTAAGAGAGAATTTCATATACAACACTTTTTGGGGGAGTTCACGTGTAGTTTGTGTGAAACTTCGCCATCAGATATTTGGTTGGAACACAGTATTTCCTCTAACTAGCACAGACAACAAAGAAAGTAATAATGTCTAGTAATGAAAGTTTCCGTAGTTTCAAACTTTCGTCTCACACTGTACCTAGTAGCGCACCCTTTCGCAGGTTTCCAAAAGATAGAGGGGTCATTTAGCAGACAGCTTGCGACTTTATTAACCAGCGCAGGGGAAGGCTTTAATAAAAATATTGAGCAGAAAGTCTTCCCGTTCATGTAGAAAAACATCAAGAAACAGAAGAAGGAAGCACAGAGATGAATGTGTGCGTGGATCGAGTGGTGGTGATAAAGCTACATAGTAGAGAAGAAAGATTGATGTCTTGGGACTGCTGGCGAAATCTCTACAGCTTTAGAAAGGAAAATACGAGAGAAAAGAATACTAGAACAAAGGCGCAAAACAAGAACAAGGGGAACTTGTGCTGAAATAGTTCAACAGTAGCTATCGCCATTACTTCGGGTAACACTCTGTGGAATATTAACCTCCCGGGTAATAAACCTGTGAAATCGAATGAAAATCTGAAAAAATTGCATAAATTAAACTCTTTGCCCTTTACTGTATTTATACTCCGTGATTTTAATTGACGCTTTTGATTTACTAATAACGGCGATATTTACCGCATAGTGTGGTCTTTGAAACAGTACTGAACACACTACTGCAACACTTTCAAATTGCAGTTTTTCTCAATCTTTTTTCAAAAAGCTTCAGTAATGATGATTACTGTAGACAATTACATGGCTATATTTCAAATATAATAGTATTGTTAAAGGTTTTAAGTTTAAGCTTTCTTTTTATTATTCATAAAATGGAAAACACCAAAATGCAAAGGGATTATGCTTCTTTTCTAACAAAACTTCCTTTGAGTTTTAAAACAACTTCAATGTGGGACTCATAATGATCCGTTAAAGGCAAAACGAGGTTCTTAGGAAAGGATACACTAGGGCTGTTCAATAAACAATGATTATAATTTTTTACGGTCATAATATTATTATATTTTGTTGGCTTAATATGAAACAAACACGCCGTAGTAGTTTCATTGTTGGTACTCCTGGTTCCCGCCTGTGAGAACCACATAAGTTCAGACATGTCCAGTATCGCCTACCGCTGCAATGGAGGTAAAAGGCGAAGAACAATATGCTGCTTTTAAATTCTGCTTACGTCTTAACAATCTTCAGTTGAGGCCTATACAATGTTACAGGAGTCTTATGGACAGTCTGTTCTTCCCTACAGCACAGCTTGAAGGTAGTATAAAATATTTAAAGAGGGGATAAATTCAATTTCTAAGGAAGATGGACCCGGTGTTCTTTTCGAAGAAAACATCAACACTGCTGCTGCCATTGAGAGAGAGGATCGACGAATTACCTTAAGATCACTTACTGAAATACTGAACATTTCATTGGGTGCCACCCACTCGTTGGTGACAGAAACATTACACATGAGACGTGTTTGTTCGCGATGGGTTGCAAGACTGTTGATTCCCAAACAAAAGGACATTCGCATGCAGATCTGCAAGCAGTTAAAGTTGATGCTAGAGGAAGATCCGCAGTTACTTTCTAACGTAATCACTGCTGATGAAACTGGGCTACATCATTTTGATCCTGAATGCAAACAGCAAAGCTCAGTGTGGAAATCTCCTTCATCACCAACCCCAATAAAGCAAAACTGATCGCTTCTGCTGGGAAAGTTATGATCATCTCATTCTTTGATATTCATGGAATGGTTAATCGGCATGTTGTACCTGAACACACATGATTAACTGGAGAATACTACAGGGATGTCCCAAAACCTTGCAAGTCCATATCAGGCGCAAAAGACCACAATTCCATGAAGTAAGCTGGATGCTGCACCACGATAATGCGCTGACACACATATTGCCAATGTTTTTGATGAATATCTTGCAAAAATCAACGTGAAGTGCATCTCTCACCCTCCGTATAGTCCGGATTTAGCCCCATGTGACTCTCTTCTATTCCCTAACTTGAAGAAACGCCTTCGTAGGAGGCGTTATCCATCATCAGAAGCAGCGGTGAAGGCTGCGGAGGCGATTTTGAAGGATATCTCAAAAATGCTTTCCAGCATGTCTTTAAAAACTGGCAGAAACGCTGGGACAAGTGCATCGCATTCAGGGGAGACTATTTTGAGAAGGACCATCAAAATTATGAGGGTGAGTAAAGGTACATTGTCATAAAAAAGTGTGAGCATTCTTTATGCAACGGCTCTCGTAAAACTCACAATTTGTTTTAAAATCGTTTTTGGATACTTTGTTTACATTTTCAACACTCTTTATCATTTTAAAGTGCAATTGCTATTTAGTTTATTCTCTCATGCTATAGAAAGATTGTAGAAATTTAAGACTGTTGCTTGCTTTCAAACATCTTCCTAACTATTCAATTTCCTCTATTTCCTTTGTACCTATGGAAACTACATCGTTTTATCTGGATTAACATAATGGAGATAGTAGCACGTAAGTATAGTTTGTACAAACTATATAACAATAAACGACAATAGGTAATAAAAGGCTTGTGATAATAGCATCAGATTTGTTTTGCTAGCTTCTATAAGTATGTTAGATAGATACATCGCGTAGGTTAATACATGTTAAGCAATTATATTTTAGAATGACAAAACTTGTGGGTTTAAAAACCGTAATACAATTCATTTTCAAAATAATTTAAGAGACAAAAGCGCCCGTAAGTGCAACTGCACAAGCAGCATAGAGAAGCGAACGCCGTGGAGCTGTCATATCCCTAAAGGAACTAACTCCGCATGAGCCTTTGTTTTTTCTTTATCTCATCGACCCTTTAAGATGTCTTGTCTGCGGGCCCGGGGCGGGTGTATGTCGAATAGACGCCCACCCAGTGTTTTGTTCCTCGTCCCTGGGATTAATCAGCACACAGAAAGAGACGGAGCAGCGTGGCTTTTTATTGACCTCAAGGCAGCGAAAAGGACAGTGGCGTATACGTCACTCATTTCCAGCTGAGCCTACGAGTTCAGAATGAAAATAAGGGAGGCCGCAATCACAGCTCCCAATCTCAACCATTAGCCTATTGTCAACAATGGCTGAATATCCGTCCAAGAGGCACAAGATAACTGCATATTCCCTCTTTGTCAAAAACATTGTCTTACTACAGGGAAGGCATCCGCACTTTAGTTTCGTTTTCTTCTATCTTCTTGAAATCAGCGCACTTCGGGAACTATGGATAGTCCATTTTACATTTAAACGACATCGGAACTGTGGTGTTAACAACAAAGTTAAACCAGTTCCCATCATGCGGTTTATGGTAAGGTAGTCTGAAATTTGAATATCGAATTTTATTTTGGGGAAACTCAGAAGAAAGTAAACAAACATTTCTTAAGCAAAAGAAGGATAAAAGAATCATTACTAACACCCATAGACGCTCCTACAAAGACCTTTTATGAAGACTAAAGATATTAACCCTTCCTTACATGTACATTTTCTCGATGATAAAATTCTTTGTATGCAATCAGGCCTCATTTATAATAAATAATGCAACTTATAGAATAATCACTAGAGAAAAGTGGAACATCTATTATTCCAGTGCTAAACTTTCTTGCTTCCAGAAAGTTTTGCATCATAAAACCATCAAAATATTTGGGGCTCTTCCTAATGATCTTAAAGGAAAAATTGATGATTTCGGTACTTTTAAAAATTCTGCAAGAAAATACCTATGCTCAAATTAATTTTATTGTGTAATTTGATTTATTTGTGAATGACAAATTATCCTAATAATTCTCATGTAGCTCTATTAGTAGAATCTAACTGTTCCAGTGGCTTTGCTAGTCCTTGTAGCCATGCTCGTTAAAAAGTCGCGGCCGCGCCGTGGCTCAGTGGTTAGACCGCTTGGCTCTCACCAAGGCGGCCCGGGTTCGATCCCAGGCGACCGTAAAGTGAGATTTGTGCTGGACAACACGGCGCTGGGGCGCGTTTTCTCCGGGACCTCCGGTTTCCCCCGCCATATTCCACCGGTGCTCCATCTTCATCTCATGTGCCCACCTCGGTGGTAGCGTGTCTGCCTCACGTTCAAGAGGTACCGAGTTCGAAACTCGGTTAGGATGAGTTACCTCGATAAGGTTTTTCCGGGGTTTTCCCTTATCCTGAAGTACGAATGTCGGGTAACTCTAAGCTCTATGGACCCTGGACGCATTTGAGCATCATTTCACCCGTTCATTCACCGTACGATATGACTTAACGTTGGAGGACGTAAAATTAAAAAAAAAAAAAAAATCATCTCATGTACCATAAGTGTCACCGCCTGCGGTGCCGTATATAGTAAAAGCGGGCGTCAAACACTATACATTTCATTTCATTTGGTTAGAATGTATCTAGCGTTCCGCCACGTAGAGGGTCGCGGGTTCGAGTCCCGCCTTGGGCATGTGTATTTATGTGTGTGAAACTGTAGAAAACAGATAGTAAAATAAACGGAAACAAAAAAACGGTTAAATAAGGAAAAGAAATATATACATACATATATATATACTTTTTAAAAAATGACAAATCATTACCAATATACCTTTAATGACCGTTCAAAAGTTATTTTAATGTATATGCGTATTGAAGAAATGACAATGTATTGCAAAAATATTGAGATGTACTGTTAAAAGTCATGTGGAAGTTGATTAAAAAGTGTTTGGTTTTGTACCTATACAAATTATCCTTGCCTTGTTTTCCATATTGCCTGTATATAACGCGTCACTTATGTTGAATTTTCAAGTATATGTGCTATTAAACGGTATACCTCTGGACATGTTCAATATTCATAGTTCCTTTGTGCTACAAGTGAACCCGTATCACGCAAAAGTGGTGAAAGTTTGTTTAAAGTTAGATATGAAACAATTCCTACTGGATGGGTGCGAGTACATGTTGCAGTCGATGTGTACTCATTCTGACTACAATGCTCACAGTCGATCTGAAAATGTCCCTAATAGTCTGACAGCTTCGTATGAAAGAATGTAGTTTTAGTGCAGTGATGGATTCAATTTCCTCTGGGATGTAGAGTGTCAGGTCATCAATCTAAGATTTAGGTTCCGGCATTGTAAGTACACATTATTAAAGGTACATTATTTCTATGGCCTGCAAATTCAGCTAAAACACAGTACAAAAGGTTATAGTAGTGACTGAGTTATATGCTAAGTATTGTAAACACAGAGGAGGGGATTGAGTGCCATGCAATCGCGCACGTACTCATATAACCAAGATCAAGGGCTACGGTAATGTATCAAACGTGTCATGGAATATATATTACATTTATTCATAAATTATACAAAGCAACTTATCTTTTCCAGGTATATGACTATAAACAAAAGAATAATTAACATTTATAATGTGCATAGTAAATGAAATGATAATTCGTTGTGACAATACTACATAATAACACTGCATATGCCTCAGTGTGTCCTGCGGCGTGGCGTAGTGGGCTAAGGCAGCATGCGATTGTCCCTGGCCACGAAAAGCGGCCCGGGTTCGATTCCACCCATGTGGTGGGGATTTTCGATCTCAGCTTCGTGAGAAAAGTGAGGAGCTTACGCTAGGTAAGCGGCCCAGGTCACGAAAATCAACGTTACGTCTGGGGGATGCCGAGATGCTGACCACATCTCCTCCTCGTATCGGTTGGATGATCGCCCACTTCTGCCATGCGAAGTAGGCGTGAGGCCGGCAGTAGAGTTGGTAGGTCTTGGCGCTCTTAGGGCTGTCGCGCCATTGGTTAACTTTTATTATACACTTTATGAATTTTTGGAAAACGTACGTCGGCCAGCTAAGCTATAAATCTTTATTACAGATAATAATTACATGGATACAAAGTTGGATAACGACCTCGTCACTCAATTAGTATTCTGTCATCAAAGACAAGCAGTAGGAGGTAGTGGTTTACTTGGACTTCTTTTCATAACAATTCATTGTATTGTATTCCACTGAAATCTCAATCGGATTTTACGTCGGTTGCAATGTGGACAGACTGCACGTTTTTTCTTTAACAGGGACCCTGTCTTTTATAAGTTTTCCAATAAAAGTACGTATAATTATACACTTTGTATTTCTTTAGAGTTACACCTATTGGCTCTCCCCAAGTCGGCCCGGATTCGGTCCCAGGGGACCACAAAGTGAAATTTTTGGTGGACAACACAGCGTCCTTCGGTTTCCCCGGTCAGCATTTCACCAACAACTTTCCTATCATTCATCTCGCCCTCATGTCATCTACTTCCTTCATCTTCACACAGCGCATTGGGCTGATCACCTATCCTGGTTCTCTATTGGATCCAAAGCTTTGGTTCCTCAGGCCCGACCTTAAAAGGGATAGAGGAACAAGAATTACCTTACACCACGATAGTGATACAACTAGGGGAGTTAAAAAATATTTCTTTAAATGCTATACGACATTCCTTGATGAAAAGGATATGATTTTGAGCTGACAGCCCATTGCGACCTTGTTCTAGCAAAACGTAACGTAACAAACAAGCGCTGTTCTGCATTATGCATCATAGTAACTCCTCAAATCAATAGATTGCCTCACATAACGTCTTTCTCACTATAGCCATGCGAAACAGCTTTACACTACGCTGTAAACATCGTTACGCTCGGTAGACACATAACCTAGATTTCCGCAGAGCGAATTCATTCAACTTATAACCTCAGTCTTTCCATCATTCAAAATGAACTCCGGAAGTAGCACGAAGAGGTAACTAACACGATAATGTAGACAATACAGAACGTGATGCAAAAAGTAATGTTCGCAAATTCCTATCGGGCTTCTATCCGAAGTCAAATGGCTTTCTCAATACCTTTTCTTTTTCAATAATATGTAAATGCCAGCCGAAAAACTTTATTGTAAATTCTGGACTGTTCAAAATGCATTATGTGATACGCAGACTCTGAGGTGATATTTGATTGTTTCATGCTACGAACTACGCAGAAATGAACTACGCAAAGTTTATGGTTAATGGTAATGAATGAAAGGAATGTAAGAAAGTGATGTGACGTTTCAACAATAGACGAGTAAATAAATATACATGACAAAACCGTATGTCAGCCAGTTATCAATTTTGATTTGAAAAATCAGGTAAACAACGACGTCATGCAAGAAACACATGAAAAGATGAGATAGTTTTGATGTCGAAATATTTGCTGTACTTAGAATGGAGGAAAATTGCATTCCAAGTTCTGGCTGCAGCTGACTATAATATGGCAATTCTACAGTTGGTGGAAAGAACCACAAATGGGCTAAATATGCATGTGTAGAATAAAGTAACCTTAAATTTTTTAAGGACATAAGGACATGCTTTTTTATATTTATCTTCTGAGATAGTAAGCACGAAAAATATTGTATTCTACTGAAAAATTCGTTGATGCGATCTCAGATAAATATATGTTTGAAATACTCCTAAGAAGAAATTAGAAAAATGCTTTCCTAACTGCTTTAGAAAAAATTCTATGTGTGTGTGTGTTTTTTAAGATTTATTAACAGCATGCCCCATTACAAGTAATATTACATGCTTCGTATTCTTTGGTATTCAATTTGTTTCTGATTTGGTCATTTTTATGTTCTTATAGTTCCTTGTAATCAATGTTGAAATCACTCTCACTGTCACGACTTTAACTCCTTGTCCTTGCACTGCACTTCACTTCACTTCACTTCTCAGTCTTATTGAGCTGCAGAATTGTTGGAAGTCTCTCAGATATTTGGATACAAGCTGTTGTGTACTCGCTGGCCAGCTTCCTTCTTTTTTCCTGATGTCTTCTCTTAATGTGTTTCTTTCTTGTAGTACTTCTGGGCATTCATATATTATGTGATGGACTGTTTGGTGTCCTGTGTTGCATGAACATGTAGGGTTATCTGCGCTGTGGAATCTGTGTTTGTATGAATTGGTGTTTCCAATTGTTGTAGTTAGAGCTGTAAAACACGGTGTGAGTGACAGATTCACCTCGAGTCTCTCTTTAATGGAGGGGAAGAAACTCATTATTGCTCCTTTGGTTGAGTTGTTCCATCTGTTCTGCCAATCCTGTATTCCCTTTTCTTTAATTTCTGCTCCGATTGTAGATTTTGGTATCCGGATGTAAACTGTTTCTATTCCTGTTTCTTCTCCTGCTTGCTTTGCTAATTTGTCTGCTATTTCATTTCCAGGAATGCCGATGTGTGCTTTTACCCATTTAAAGTATATTTTCTAGTTTTGTTGACTAAGTACTATTATAATTCTGTGTATATCTGTTGTTATGGAATTATGTTTCTTATTGTTCTCGAGAAGTGACACAGTCACTTGACTGTCAGTATGGACTGTAATTGTCTTCTCTAGTTCTGCTACATTATGTTTATTGATTTCTGTCATAGCTTGTAGGAAGGCTATCTGTTCGGCTTGATTATTAGAGCAATTTTGGTTCAACCTGAAATTTAGTGATTTGATTAGGTTTACTCCTTTGAAAATTGCCACTCCTGCTCCAACTTTGTTTGCTATCTTGCTGCCATCCGTGTAGTCGAGAAGTAAGTAGTGGTGTCTGCATCTTCTGTCATTTTGATTTTAACTGTTTGAGCTGGATGGTTCCATTAATTAAGTTCCAGTGGTGAGTCATAGTCTTCTTTAGTTGTCAGTGTCTGGTATAGGTCTGCTTTCCCTTTTATGGTTATTGTTATAGGCTGTACTCCTGCTATAACACAGAAGGCATCGTATGAGATTGTGTGGTAGTCCTTTGCTATCTTGATATTGATTAATCGTTGGACTCTTTGCAGTTTTAAGGAGTACTTGACTTCCTGTACAGCTTCCACCCATAGTGGTGCTCCGTATGTGAGAATAGGTGTGGGTGTGTGTGTGTGTGGGTGTGTGGGTGTGTGTGTGTGTGTGTGTGTGTGTGTGTGTGTGTGTGTGGGCCGAGGGTTTACAACATAGCTCATAAACGAACAACAGTTAAACATCAAACTTGCCACACTAAGGTTTACAGAACAAAATTTCGTACCCCAAACTCCCTTCATATTGTCACCGATAGCATTTTTTGTGTTGGAGCCGCGACAAGCCAGTGCCGGGTGCGTGCGCAAGAGACAGCGAGAGGCGCGCGGGCAGGAAAGAAACAAACAGATACTGCGGCGCAGAGCTAGACGCTTGTCGAAATAAAGAAGAGACGGATAGATGTCTGGAAGTTTCGTCTTTTCTGATGCCATCTCAATTGTTATCGAGAAACCTACCGCATTCTAAAACAATGACTGGGAGGTATAAACAGCACCACGGACGGATGAGTGAGTCAGCTGTTAACAGAATTGCGAGTTAAGCTGTTAATTGTGGGTGCAGCTGCTTGAAGTATACCGCAAGTGAATTCTTTTGTTTTGTTTGTGGTGAGGCAACGAGAGATCTTCGAGTTGTGTACGTCGCGTCATTTTTAGAGCCTGTGAGGGGTGTACAAAGTATCTTTTTACTGAAATAAAGAGCATTTTAAATGTCTAGAAGCAAGACTTTGAATTCTACGAACCCACAAAGTCGCACATATTTTGAAAATATCAGTTTTTGAAATGCTTAACGACTTTGATTATATCGCCAGAAGTTCAAGATATGCTCATGACAAAGAAATATATGTTAAATATTCTGCGAATGACCTTTGAAGTGCTCTTCATTTAAATGATTCTTGTATAACTGTTAACCGCAAGGGAATAAATTCGGACTACATGAAAATATTTGTCTTATTAAATAATATAATTTAAATAAAGCTTTTGTGAGGTTAAGCATTTCTAAGAAATCTCATTGGTTTGAATTGTTATACTTTAAAACACTTACACTTTTTCGAAGTCTTGACAGCCTTGGTAGCCTACATGGTAGCATGTCTGCCTCACGTTCAAAAAGTCCCGAGTTCGAATCTCGTTAAGGGTGAGTTACCCGGATAAGGTTTTTTCCGGGGGTTTCCCTTATCCTGATAGACCAATGTCGGGTAACTCTAAGCTACATGGACCCTGGACTCATTTGAGCATCATTTCACCTAATTCATTAACCGTCCGATATGACAACGTTGGAGGACGTAAATTACAAAAAAAAAAAAAAAAAATATCTGTTTTATGTGGGTTTTTATTAGCTTTTTTTCTTCAAGTCTGCTAGCCATTCAAAGAGAGCGGCATTTTAAAGCCGTGACATAGTGAACAGCTCTTAAAAGATTTGCGTATCTATCGTATACTCAAATTCCATTGTGTTTGCATCCTACTGTGTATAATAAAACAAAAATGTTTCTTTCAAGTAATACGAGTGGATAGAACAATAATTTTGTTGAAAAATAGAAGGAGTATGTCATGTCAATGATACATCAAGTATTTTTAATACAATCTATTTTGACTATAAGGCCAAAAAGTCGTTACTTCTGGATTGCTGCTTTACGAGTGTGTTAAGCCAATCTTAAAATCTTGTTAGATTAAAATGGATTTTACCATCCACATTTTTCTCTCTTTTACAACATATTCTTGCAATATATTCTTCGGTAAATACTTTAGGTTAATCGACGTAAATATTAGTGGAAGTAGTTTAATGAACCGTTTCTTTGGACCTACAAAGAGAATAAAGGGGACGTTAGCTCCTTTTTTTTTGTCTCTTCGACGGCATCACAGGATATAAGTGAGGCAACACTTTAAACTTGAGACGGAAATTCATTTGATGTCAGCAGTATAAACTTTCATTTGACTTCAACTAACGTTACGTTGAATGCCAGATAAAGTTTATATCTATATTGAAATAGACATTTATATACTTATAATTAATTAGAAAGTAGGATAAATAAATAAATATAATAATATATATAGATATATGTATATATGAGAGTAAAAACAGTAAAGAAGTATTAAAATATTAAATAATAAGACTGTTTTGAAACCAGTGGCAGGCCAACGGACATATTTTAAAATTAGCGTCAGCTGCTCTGGTTAGCATCATGACATATTACTCCGCGTCTAGTATGCATGGAGAGCAGACCCGTGTAGCGTTGCTTGATGAAATCTACTAATAAGTATAAAATTTGGGGAAGTATTTGTTTTTATAGTGAGTAAACTAACAGTAGAAGTGTGATCGGCATATCTCAAATATTAGCAAGAGAGTTTTAAGCATTAAAACTTTATTAAATACATAAAACTCTGCCTTTCTTCAAACCACCCATGCATATCCTGATGATAAAATCTCATAAGCTCTGCCGAGCAACTGGAAATAAAAACAGATGCAGACGAAATCTACAAGATTCTTCTTGATGCGCGGATAGCACATATAAACAGCATCAAAGTGTAGAAAAATTAATGAATATTTCAGAAATGGCTAATGACAAAGGTATAATATTTGAAATAAATTAATTATTTTAAAGAACTCAGTATTTTTATTCTCTGTAATAAGTATTTAGCTCTTAAACTTCACACATTAAATAAAATTTCTTTCGATAGGAGACTGCATAAGTTATATCAAGATCTGCGCTTTTATGTAATGTTAATATATAAAATATTTGGTACTTTTATCAAAAGGGTTATGGCTATTGCTGAGAAAATTAAAAATATTGAAATTCGATATAACAATTAGGTTGGAGTTAACTTTCCTCAAAATCTTGTTGCATCTTTGGATGATATTGAATTCTGATACCAGTGTGACATTCGTCTTTTCGTTTTTAAGTTGTGTTGTCTCTCTCTCTCTCTCTCTCTCTCTCTCTCTCTCTCTCTCTCTCTCTCTCTCTCTCTCTCTCTCTGTATTACTCACACACATCTTAGACGTTTTTCTAAGAATACTTTTGATGGTATCAGTGGCGCACAAAATATATTATTTTCGGTGAAATCTTGATTTAAAAATTTTGGTTAGAATGCAAGTTCCTCTAGGTACTGTAAATGTACAGTAGACAAAGTAATAACAGAAACACCAAATGTCAGAGAGAATATGACAGTGAGAATTGATTACAAGCTTCAGGGGGCCAATCCCCGGTCCTAATGCCAGCGATCGGCTTTCGGTGTCCAAATTAAAATATTCCATAGTGAATCACAATCGATACCTCGCTACCTGCTAAGCAGATTCCAACACACACACACAACGCTCTTTTGTTTATATATTACCACAAACCGTTGTCATGACAGTATTATCGCATTTAGCTTTGCTTGCCCTGCTTTTTGGCCTGCCTTCATTTCCAGGAAAGCCACCCAAACATGCAAAGCTGCCTGCCTATTTTGTTAGCATCCCAATGACCAACATCCGCTACCCTTAAACCCGAACAATACAAAGCAGATTTAGTGTTTCTTTGTGTACTAAGCACAAATAAGACCTAAATAAAATGAATTATTTGATGCATTAAACCATGATATACACTGCCCATGTAGGAATTCCTTCAAGTCTTTGTCTTTGACTACTTAAATAGTGCCCTTACTGACTTTTTATACAAAAATAGTGAAGTTTGTGCAGCAAAAGGAAGATATTTGTGCCATTATCAGACGAAAAGGCAAGTTATATAAATAGTTTTTCAGCTTTATCCTCTAATATAAAGGACAAAATGCAATGATAAAGATATTTACACATAATTTAAATAACTTTAGCCCGCCTCGGTAGCGTAGATGGTGGCATGTTTGTCTCACGTTCAAGAGGTCCCGAGTTCGAATCTCGGTCGGGATGAGTTAAAAAAAAAGTTAAAAACACGAAGTCAGTAGATTTAAATTTGAGCACCGAACTGACTTCAGATGTTTAACCAATACCTTTATATGTCCGTTTTATTGTAAATGATAAAGATTTAAATTAAAATATATCATAGTATTACATAATTTACAAAAATATAGACAGAAATTCTGTTAAAACAATTTCCGGTCGATTTCTATTTTGGATAACACCATATTTGATAATTGTATGCTTTAACCAGATATACTTGCTGTAGTACTTGTTAGTTAATTTCTTACAGATAACATTGTGTATTATTCGAAATGAAAAGAACTTCAGAGATTATTACCAGAAAGTTTAAGACATACATTCTTGTCACGGAAATAGGTTAAACATGCAGCATTTTAATCACACACATACATGCACATACAGACACTATGTTTCCCTCTAAATCATTTTTGGGAGTTTAAAGGCCTAAAAGCACGTTTTTTCTTAAATCTCGATACGGAATTTCTGGTTGGAATATCATACTTCTATTCTTTTTAAGTACATACTAGGGATATTAAGTACAAGTTTCTCATGGTCTAACTTTATCCAGTATTAATTGGCGCATTGCTAAAAAATAAATGCCTAACACAATTTAAATTCGCAAGAAACATTGAACACACTCTAAATGATGCTGAATAATTGTAGAATACTTCCTCTATCCCTATTTTTTAAGGTCAGCCCTGAGGAACCGAAGCTTTGGATTCGATAGAGAACAAGAATAGGTGATCAGTCCAATGCCTGGTGGGAAGTTGAAGGAAGTGGGTGATATATATGAGGGCGAGATGAATGATAGGAAAGATGATTAAACAATTGACGGGGAAACCCGGAGGACCCGGAAAAAACATCTCCCAGCACCATGTTGTCCACAACAAATCTTAGTTTTCGGTCACCTGGGAACGAACCCTGGTGAGAGCCCAGCGGTCTAACTTCTCAACCATGGCGTGGCCTGTAAAATTCTTTTTCTAAAAGTGCGACCTCTGTTAGTCCAGCGTAATCTAGATATAGATTTTTGGACTATCTTTATGGGGGAGGGGGGAAGTCTTAAATACGTTTGGAAGCACCAATAGTAAACAAACTTCAGAAATTCCAAATAAAATACAGAATTCCGAATGTAGAAAATAACTTTGGTAATGTAATAATTGTTGTTCTTCTATAGAGGCCACGTGTATGCTATAGCAAAACTATGAAATACGGCATTGTTTGATATTTTAAGTTGCCATGGTATCTAAACGTATTTCAGAATGCCTTGTTTACCGGGAAAAAATGCGAGTCAATGGGGTATTTGCTTGGTCGGCCAACGTTAACGTTTGAACTTTGTTCAAAAGCGTAGGCTTTTAAGTTATAAACACGTTTCCTACAATTATTGGCCTAATTTCTTAGTTTTGTAGTGCCTATAAATGCCTATTTCATACGTTTGTGCCTATTCAGCTTGTTAGTGCCTAAAACTGCCTTTTAGTCAATTTCTCCTCCTTGTCAACAGCTTTTGTATTTGTAGGTTTCAACGTGAATTTTTCTGGGAAGAGAAATTTTTTACTGCTGCACATTGGGTGCACAAAAAAGGGGTTTATTAAGGAGACACATCTGAGTAACTTGGCCCAAAATTTACAGCAATACCAAATTTAGTTGATTTTTGTCTTAAAATTAATATAGACGTACTTGAATAGTATAATGTTTTTTTTTTTTTTTTTCTAGCGGCACTACAGAAAACGTCACATGACTATTTAAATAACCCTACATCGTATCGTAGCTAGCTATTAGGTAATGTTAACCTCAGAGTGCATATTTTCTACATTATCCTAACTTCAAAATGTTCCACAGGATGCAGTTTTCTATTAATCTGTATGAAATTCTAAACATGTCTGTAAGGGCAACTGCATATTAAGTGTATCCATTTATATTTATTGTGGTTTTGTTGTTTGTATTGAAAAGGATTATATGGATTATAATAAAAATTGTTAAATAGAAATGATTATTTTTTCCCTTCGCTGATATGGCGAAGATACATATTTCACGCAGGTACAGGTCATTAATAGGTTAAAATGAGTGCAGAAACCTATACCCCAAACATTAATTTTTAAAATTACAATGTGAGACATTTTGAAAATCGCCTGTAATTTGGACATAAACTGCTAATTCCTCAGAAACTATTGTAACTAGAAAACTGAAATTTGGTATTATTCCCTTCTTGATCGAACACATTAATAAATGGCATAAGCTGGAAACAAATCTAACAAAAGCTTAAATTTTCAACCTGAAACCCCCAACCCATGGTTTTTGTTTTTTAACATAATTACTTCACATATTTCTGCACATTATGGTTCGTACTTAGTGAAGAGGATTATATATACGACAATATCTGTTATTTTAACTTGCTGTGGAGCCATTTATGAAATTTGGAATAAATGTAGAACTATTTCGCCTAAGGAACCACAACATAGTATGTGTTTAGCGAATTTGTCGCATCATATGTTACGCAGATTGTCATTTTGTTATAGTGCATTTTAGGAGCCATTTTTCCAAAATTGTGTATTTCAAAGTGTTTACGTAGCAAATTTTTAATGCCTATTTAAGTGCCTATTTTGTACATTTTAGTGCCTTTTTGCCTGCCTATTTCACACAGTTTTAAAGCCTATAAATCCGCTCCCTAGTTATATCAGACGAAGAATGACATGGTTAAAATGATGTTCAAATGCGTCCGGGGTCCATGGAGCCTAGAGTTACCCGATATTCGTCTAAAAGGATACGGGAAAATACCGGAAAAAACCTTATCCAGGTAACTCACCCTAACCGAGACTGGAAATCGGTATCTCTTGAACGTGAGGCAGACATGCTACCATCTACGCTACCGAGGCGGGCGTCAAAGATGGCGATATCTTTCACCACAGACTTTCATGTTATTCCGGGACGATGTGTTTAGTCGACGACCGACAAATAACGCAGAAGCTCGCCATCTGGAAGTTTTTAGTGTCCTCAGAGATGAGCCATTCAAATTTCCACTGTTAGATACATTTTTCTCCAGTTTGCGCCAGCATTGGCTGGTTGTGTAAACCATATGTCTTCTATCATCCCATCCGTTGTTGAGGTGCATGCATGAAAGATCCCTTGTTGGTCGAATCGTTACCTAGTCTACCCTACGCTCTACGCATTGGCAGATTGAATGCCTTTTTGACGTGTTTTCATGGTAAGTAAGCTGGTTAAAGCAACGGCAAGGAAAACAAAAAAATTTGTGGTTTAGATCTCGGATAAAATCAGTATAATTCTACATTATCATGGCCGTAAAATCCCATTTGAAATGTGCCATGCACTGATTGTTATGGTCATCAGAATTAACCCTCCTCCTTAGTTTGAATCCACAACAATATCTATTTACTCTACTAGTGGAGATTTGAGTTTTTCAATTGTACCCATTAAAACAGATGAGGTAAATATTTTATTTTTCAAACCTAGTTCATCGTGCAACAAATACAATATAATAAAATTGTTGGTATTCTATTATTTCTGCTGCTACTTCTACTTCTTCTTCCTTCAAAACTCTATCCCTTATAGTTTAAAAATGTTACGCTCAACTTAACACCATATTAGAACTTATTCATCCCTTTTGTTAATAAGGATGTGAAGGAAAAATTGGGCACTTAGGGCCATATTATGCTTCTGGAAACTTCAGGTGAAAGGAGTGGAAGGATAAACACAGAGCGACCAGATCCGGTGCGGTAAGCTCGGAGACAAGAGGGGTTCTTGAAGCTTCCGCAAGTCCGTCGTATAACGATTACGGCTGGCAGATCCTCAAAACACCTTCCAGTCGTACTCCTCGCCCGTAATCCACTCCATATGATCAGTGCGAGAAATTAAATGACCAAAAATGGGGGACCAGAAAATTTACGGTCGCAGGAAAGCCGACCCAATAGGAAATGATCTCGGTACTCTCGAATATAAGCTTCACATTCGCAGATATCTCACTCAGCATCCATTCAACTTGTTCTTTTCGTGTATTTTATAACAATAGTCGATATTTTTGTTACGTTTTCTTCTTGGTACCTTGGTTTTTACAATCTGTGTAGTTTATTTCCTTATTAAATTAAATTAAGCTTCCACTATATCCTCAAGTATTATTCTAAAAACAAATATTATCAAGCATTATGAAAACTAACAATATACACATATTAACTGATCTGATTTTCTGAGAAGTTTTCGGAAACTCATAAGGCAAAATATTGAAAATTGTTCTCTTATTGTATATATGCACGTTCTCCGTTAATTTTGGTCCTAGGATTTTTAAGAAATCCGCGAATACTTCATGCCCAAATTAAACAGATTGAAAAGTGCAATACACTTAATCTGTGTATTAACTTTAGTTAAAACTGTTGTCAAACCTACGCTTTTCTTTTGAAACAGTTCCTCATAGACACTGATGTTCGCTTACTTACATTGCTTACATTTGGTTTTCTATACTAGTGACCAACTGTCCCGTCTTTCACGTAAGCTGATATTCCTTCCTGTGTTAAAAGAGTTGTAGAACGAAACTGGGCAGTTCCAGTTAGACACAAGGCCAGAGGAAGACAGCTTCGAGAGTTGTGATGTATTTCAGCCGGCAGCGAAGCCTGCAATGCGTGTGACGTCAGGCAAGAGCTGTGTAGCATTAAGTTGCCTGAATAAATGACGCTGTGAGTACAGAATCTAAGGGTTCAGTCAGTTGTAGCACACCCGATGACAACAATGTAGCTGCCACGTCCTAATGGAACAGTTAAATGTACAATGTGACGATTTATTGAAGGAAAAATATACACACAAGAAAGACTTGACTGATGTTTACAAGAATGTTCCCCAAACCAGATTTCCGAGGTTGTATTCACTTGCAGCACGGACATTGTGTATGTTTGGCTCGACATATGTATGTGAACAATTTTTTTTTTCTGTTATGATATTAGCTAAGTCCACACACCGAAGTACCTTGTAACATGCAGCCATCGATTAAAAATTTCCAGACATTACGTTCTGACATTGATGAACTAGCTAAAGAAAAATGAAAGAGAAAGTGTCGGAAAAATGTTCACGTAATGTTGACCTGGATGTGTCTCCCCTAATTTGCAGAGAAAATTACTTTATGTTTTATTTTATTTACTTTATAACATGTCTGACCTTCAGATGAACTACGAGTTGAAGTTTTATATATTTTGTCATGGCACAGAGCTAAAATGTAATTTTTTATAAACTGTGACCAATTATGTAATTAAAGCAGTCAGCATTAATATTACAACATCCAAGATGTAAGTTGTACATATTATAATACACGATACGTTTCCTGTCTTTCCTATGCTGTCGGAACCCCAACACGTCAATCTGTTTCCTTCCTCTTGGGCAGCGCCCTGACGTCACACGCTAACCAGCCTTTCCTTCGTGAGCATATTTGGCGGTTAGAGCTGACGGAGCTGACGTCATACCACCATTACATGTCTTCCCCTGCACAAGCCAGTGGCCTGAGTGGACTTGGTTCTGCTCCGAACGACAAGAGTTAGTTCACAGGATTGAACTAGCCTCTGTAGTCCGGTCATACGACTGCCTGCGTTTAACTGGAGTTTTCCCGTTGCTTTCTGCAACTGTTTTAACTCATGAAGGGATATCTGCTTACGCGAAGGCCGGAACTTTTGCGCCACCTGATATAATCATTACACTCTTAGTCACACCTCTATATCCTAGAAAGACTAAAGAAATATTCCAATCCTTCAGCCGGGAAACTAACGCGGGACCTCTGGATTAGGAAGCTAGTATGTTAACCACTAGGCCACAAAGGCAGTTTATTTTTCTTCTCCTTCCCTTTATGAGGACGAATGCAGTTATTAGTGGTGGCCCCCGGAGAGATTCGAACTCAATAGAACTCTGAAATTCGCATTGATTGCTCTAAAAATGCCATAAAAATAATGAAGGTGTATGGTTGGTGTTGTCGCACACCAATATTACATCGGAACCAATTGAAAGCGATGTGACGTCACAGTTATGAGCTACTTCGGTCCAATCGGCGACCAGCTCATTGTTTGTGTAAACAGGGGGTGATAAAAAACAAAGCACACCTGCGAACGGTGGTCGCAAATCATTACGCGCTCGCATGTATGTGCCATAATCTAGAAAATTAAAATGATCAATGAGAATAATATGTAAAGCAAACTGCATGCGGCCGCGGCTTTCAACCTCTGCTAACAGATGGCACCCCAGGCGCTGCAACGGCAATCCATTGCGTTTTAGGGGTATGTGCATCACTTTAAGGGGTGTATATTTTACAGCTTAGCACTAAAATTGGTTACTATTTCGTTTATTCTGAGTATAAAATCACAACCCACAGTTACAGTTCCAAAAATGCATTTATTCCGACTCCCGGTTTCAAATGTTATAAATGAATTTAAGACAACACATCTATAAAAATCTGAGCCTACACGTAATTTCTGCATATCTGGGGAACAGTGGCTAATACCACTTTCGTCAGACTCCAGACGCTGCAGAACAAGGCACTACGCATCATCTACGATACAGGCTGGAGATTCCCGGCTCATATCCTACATGAGCACTCCCAGATCCCGTACATTGTCGATGTCATTCGCGAGAGGGCACGATCAATGTACGAGAAAATCCAAATTCACCCCAACCCTTTAGTGAACTCCCTGGGAAGGTATGACCCGAGAGATCAAAGGCGCTTGCCGTCCTTCAGACTGCCGAGAGACGTCCTGGGACCCCTTGGGTAACCCAAGGAAAACCCCATATGTCTCTGGGAACAACTTCTACGCCAAAGGACAAGCGCTACACAACCCGTATCCAAAACGGGGCAAAAAACTAATTCGTGTCTCCCAAAAAGGGAGAACGATTAAGTACAGCTGCCCACGACAAAGAGGGGCAACCCATTCCAAACCTCTCCAAAATTTCAAACAGTAAACAAATTCAAACACCCCAGCAGAACATGGATCTACTAGTTCATTTCGCAGGTTAAGCCGCAAAGCGGCTAGGTACTGCGGCATATGACACCCGGACGGGGAAAGCCCCGCCCGACTAGGACTACCTCTGGACCTCTGGAATTTCTGCATAAACAAAATTTCAATCACCCAACTTTCTTGTCTGGATACTTAAGTTCTGCTTATCCTCTTCCTAGTTGATTAACTTATCCACCAGCAGTGCACGATGGCCGTAGCACCTGAATCTTCAGTCATCGAGGAGCAACATCCACATCCCGCCACTACGTGGTTAAGCTCTTACCAGAGCAGGTACACGATTTGACCCCTCTTCGGGCTGTTTCACAGCCTGCCAACAGTCTCTCTCTCTCTCTCTCTCTCTCTCTCTCTCTCTCTCTCTCTCTCTCTCTCTCTCTCTCTCTCTCTCTCTCTCTCTCTCTCTCTCTCTCTCTCTCTCTCTCTCTCTCTCTCTCTCTCACTCACTCACTCATTTTGGTTCATTTTAAACATTTAGCATACATCAGAATATAACACAAATGGGGGATACAAAGGTAAAAAGCGTATGTCACTTTTTCAGTATTTGTATTACTTGCATTTGATAAATATCTATATACTAAATTTCTCCTGTGCTTAATGTCTTTTATACGAGGGCTGTTCAATAAAGAACGATCATAATTTCTTACGGTTATCATTTTTCGCACTAAAATTCAAACTTATTATATTCTGTTAGCTTAATGTGAAACAAGCACGCTGTAGTAGTTTCTCTGATGGTTTCTCTTGGTTTCCTCCTGTGAGAAACAGGCAAGTTCAGACATGTTCAGTATCGCCTACCGCTGCAATGGAGGTAACACGCGAGGAATAATATGCGGCTTTGAAATTCTACTTTCGTCTCAACAAATCTTCAGTTGAGGCCTATACAATGTTACAGGAGGCCTATGGAGAGTCTGTTCGTCCCTACAGCACAGCTCGAAGGTAGTTTAAAATGTTTAAAAAGGGGACACAATCAATTTCAAAGTAAGGGGGGCCCGCTGCTCCAGTTACGGCTCTAACGGAAGAAAACATCAACACTGCTGCTGCCATTGTGAGAGAGGATCGACTAATTACCTTAAGATCACTTTCTGAAATACTGAACATTTCATTGCGTGCCACCCACACGTTGGTGACATTACACATGAGACGTGTTTGTGCGCGATGGGTTCCAAGATTGTTGATTCCTGAACAAAAGAACATTCGCATGCAGGTCTGCAAGCAGTTAAAGTTGATGTTAGAAGAAGATCCGGAGTTTCTTTCAAACTTAACCACTGCTGATGAAACTTGGCTGCATCACTTTGATCCTGAGAGCAAACAGTAAAGCTCAATGTGGAAATCTCCTTCATCACCAACCCCCCCAAAAAGAAAAGTGGTTGCTTCTGCTGGGGAAGTTTTGGTCATCTCATTCTTTCATATTCATGGAATGGTTTATTAGCATGTTGTACCCGCCTACACATCAGTAACTGCACAATACTATTGGGATGTCCTGAAAACATTGCAAGTCGGCATCAGGCGCAAAAGACCACATTTCCGTGAAGCAGGCTGGATGCTGCACTGCGATAATGCACAACCACATATTGCCAATGTTGTTGCCGAATATCTTGCAAAAATCAACGTGTAGTGCATGCCTCACTCTCCCTATAGTCCGGATTTAGCCCTATGTGACCCTTTTCTATTCCCTAAGTTGAAGAAACGCCTTCGTGGGAGGCATTATCCATCATCAGAAACAGTGGTGAAGGCTGCGGAGGCGATTTTAAAGGATTTCTCAAAAATATTTGCCAGCGTGTCTTTGAAGACTGGCAGAAACGCTGGGACAAGTGCATCGCATTCAGGGGAGACTATTTTGAGAAGGACCGTCAAAATTATGAGGATGAATAAAGGTACTTTGTGAAAAAAGGTTGTGATCTTTCTTTATTGAACAACCCTTGATTTAGTCCAAAAATTTGATTTCAATTTAGAAAGTACGAATATAAGGAAATTATGGGAAACCACTGATCAGTTTCAATTGGTGTGCAATAAAAAGTACTTCGGTATATAGCTCTTTATTTTTTTAAATTTTAGTATTACGGACTGCGAATTTATAATTTCACAATTTTAACATCCTAATACGAAAATTGTTTCAGCAAATTACTATTTTTATTGAAACTAAAAACGTTTAAAATATCTTCATTAAAACATGTGTATATCTGGAATTTCTTGAGATTACTCTGAGATTTTCATCAATCTAAATAAATTTCTCATAAGAGATAAGCTTATTTGACGATATAACTGCCCAAGTCGACGTTTTAAAAATTATATTTATTTTAAATAAACATGCGGTATGTTCTAAAAGTACCACAATTTCTTTTATAGTTTTCATGCTATTTTAGTTCAGAAGCAAATACTATACACTTTCTTTTTTTCCCAGGCCCATTTTCCTTTAAAGGTAAGCCACATAGAAATGCGTAAGACCTGAACTCTAAAACATGTCTCCATTTCTTCGGCTTAATTATAGGATAGTTGTCACAAGTGGAGAAAGTAATAAAATATTGTCTTTCTAAAATAACGTCCCTTCGTCATTTGTTACCAATTGCTGCAGATTGAAAACAAAATGGAAGTAAGATTTTGTCAAAGATGACCACTTAATTAGTTTCATACGGACTCTTTTAAAGGGTTTATCCTCTTAGTGTAAAATTTTATATTTAGCTTAAATTGAGGCAATATCTGTTAATTCATCAGTTTTAATAATTGTGGAACAGATTGCATTTGGACATATACTTTTAATGGGACCAACTAATGAAACTTGGTAATATGACTCCTTACCGAAGTACACAGTATATCGTCATAACAAACGAAGTTTTACATTTTCAGAACAATTTCTCCGATACTTCCCGATGTGCAGGGGAATCACTTTGTTAATGATTTATGGGAATATCTCTGTGCGGTGCAGCACTACAATTTTTCATTAAATATCAATTTTGTGCTGCAAAACACTTTTATTATAAACTTACCTCGCGGTTATCGAACGAAATGGCATAGGTGATGACTGTGAGTTCGATTATCGTGCGGAATCTCCCTAAGCATGGGTTTTTCTATGGGTTTCCTTGGGTCGCTGAGTTACCCCTCTCATTTCTGATTTACTGCACCCTACATCCACTTAGTTCTTTCAGCGTTTTCCCGTGTCAACAGGTGTCTCAGGGAAAAAGGATGCTCCCTAAAAACCTCCATCCCCAGCCGTGCAGTCTCTGGGCTCTCAGGAAAATTTGTCCACCTCCATGCGGGGGTGGGGGTGCAAATCAGAGTATATTAAAATAAATTATTTAGATATTTTTTCCGGAATTTAAAATATTTAATTAAAAATGTCAGTTTTTGTGTCATAAAAATTAATAATTGCTCTGAATCGCTTCTCTCTGGCCCACCTGACATTATTGCCACATTGTGGGGTACAGTAGAAAAGACCAGACGCCACGTATCTAACTTCCTATTCGTAGTAATTACTTTAACACACGATTTGCAAGTAGGATATTAATTACGAGGCGTGTCCGTAAAATAAGGTCTCCAAGGTGCTGGAGCCGTGAGGAACGCTGTTACGCGAGATCCGGCAACACTGGCGTGTAGCTTTGTTTCACCCCTTCAAATCCCCAGCACAACGAACCCGTTGCAACCATTAGTCTTGGCTGGGCAGCCGTTTGCGATGGAGCTTCCTATCACTTCCGCCGCCAAGTGCGAGTTGCGTGCAGTGATCCGTTTTTTGAGTGCCAAGGGCACTCGTCAGTTATGTGAAGTCTATGGGCCACAGTGTATGGACGTCGAAAACGTGTGAAAGTGGATCAGAGAGTTCAAAGATGAACGTACAGACGTACATGACGAACAGCGTTCTGGTTTCAGCCGAAACAATTGCAAAAGTGGAGTAAGAAATGTTTAAAGATCGGCGTGTGACAGTTCGCGAGCTGTGCGGACTTATCCCTGAAGTCAGTAAGACTATGATTGACAAGATTTTGTCCGAACATTTTCATTATCGCATACTGCACATGCAACGGCTGATTTGCTGGCCCAGTTCGGATGGGACATCCACACCCATCCCCCCTACAGTCCATACTTAGCACCCAGTGATTATCATCTGTTTCCTGAGTTGAAGTCAAACCTGGGTGGAATACATTTCCAGACCGATGATGATTTGAAAAACGAGGTTGTGTGCTACCTGCGCAACTTGGCGGGAGAGTGCTACGACAAGGGTGTACAAAAACTGCCACAGCGCATGCAAAAGTGCATCGATCGCAATGGTGATTACGTTGAGAAATAGCTAAGTTCCTCCTTTCCAACAGTGTAACATTTATTGGCAATAAACATGTTTTCTATATTAAATAAAATTGGAGACCTAATTTTACGGACACGCCTCGTATTTCATAAAAATAAATTTACAAATCTACACATTTTACTTTCTAAGTCTTTCGTTAAGAAGTATTTCTAAACATCCAAAGTCCGTTATTATTTTAGTTAATTTATGGAAATTAATCATTTCTCCACACTAGCCGTATATAGGCTAAGATATTTGATGGATAGAGTCAAATATCTTAGCCTATATACGGCTAATTTGGAGAAATGATTAATTTCAATCAATTAACTAAAATAATAAGAGTTAAATGATGAAGCCTAGGACTTAAGTACTTACAATAGTAAGTCGCCACAAACGGTGTACCTCGGATGCGAGAGCCCCTAGTGGTCTACCGGGGAAATATATGAGTCAACTGGAGAATTTAATGTCAGGACGGTGCGTTGGCCATGGTAGCTCAAAGGTTAAGAGCGACTGGACGGAAACCAGGAGAACCGTGTTTCAAATCCCGGTCATGGCATTAAATTTTTCATGTTGCCTCTATCCATTCGTTATTATTATTTACCTTCCTCAAGTTTTCCATAGATGAATTGTGTATACTTATAAACCTTTTATGAATTTCCAAAGAAAATTTCAGAATAATTAGTTTACATTTAAAACTCAAGAGATACTTTGAGTGGTAACAAACCTTGAAGATACAAAATAATCGAAGTGGCTTACTTTAAAGAGTATTCATAACATGTTATACTCAGTGCTGCGCTGGTCTGAATGGTTATATAGTCATATTTAAACACTTGATATTTATTAATGAACGATATCTTGTTTGCTGAATTTTCGACAGCTTTCTTTTGACGCATTGCCATATCACGTGCCCAGCACTGTGCTGCATACGTAACGGTATCTATTCCTGATAAGAAAGCGAAATATAAGTAAACGTGTTCTTACAAGGGAAAACTGTTCTAAAATGGAAAAAGAAAATCAAACAAAAGAGCCTAGAACGAGGTGGAAACAAATCTCTGAAAATAGCTTGCGCAGAAATCGAGAATTCCGTAAAGGCAGGAAACTTTTTAAATGAAAGGTCTATATGACAACTGTAGTTCATGAATTGTAACCTCGATAATGTGAGTAGACTTTAATTTTGGGTAACTCTACTGTGTTTGTTCATGTTACTATTTGCTTTACTGATCCAAGTTCAATTGTTTCTTGAACTATACGAGGTTTTATTTACAAGGTTTATACGGGGTTTTATTTATTTATTTACTTTATTTATGTCTATAAAATCTCTTTCTAAACTTCCCTTTTCTTCTTCAGTCATGTATTATAGGGAGTCACATACAGCAGGCCCCAACTTTTTCCATGACTTTGTAATATTTTCTCTTCCGACTTGGTCCTAAGCAAATGTACC
Organism: Mantis religiosa; assembly: GCA_030765055.1. Taxonomy (NCBI): domain Eukaryota; kingdom Metazoa; phylum Arthropoda; class Insecta; order Mantodea; family Mantidae; genus Mantis; species Mantis religiosa. The sequence goes on from CM060958.1 coordinate 85,985,351, forward strand.
GATTGAGAATAACAATTTATCGTTTGTAAAACAAATCTTCATTTACTACGGTAAACACTATAGTTCTTTTCTTTCAAAATTGCTCAGGGTTATTATCCGGACTTCCGGGTTAACGAGGTTTTACTGTACCTAAAGGAAATGTGTAACAATACCTTTTTTTCAAATGTTTATCTCTATTGACATGAAGTAAATGGGAAAATAAGGGTTTTAAAGAATTTTGTGTAAAAAGGGAGTAGAGAAGGTCATACGACTGCTCAGATAAAATTGTTTGAAATAAAGGAAATATGTTAAGTTTACTGGTGAAGTAGCAATTAAAATTAGAAATCGACCTTTGATCTTTACCAAACAATATTTGATTACCTCTCAGTCATATCGAAACCTCTAGTGTGATAAAGACGGAAGAGGATCAAGTGAAAAGTCTTGTAGTATTTTTTCTCTCCTTTAAACACAAAATCCGTGGTTAAAATGTGTTACAAAAAAGCAAGGGTTCATTTTAAACCGCATTTTCGGGAGTAACGAAGTTTGGCAGGAATGCGTTAGGCAGCCGTAGCGAGAGTCATTAGCGAAGCTTCTTCAGAGCTCGCCCCTCATTGGACATGTTGCATCATTAGTCAACACTAACACGCCGAGAGTGAGAGAGAGAGAGAGAGAGAGAGAGAGAGAGAGAAAAAGCGTGCAGCTGTAATTACATGTGTTTACTGGAAATACCATTTCAGCCGGAGGAAAATAAATTATTTTATGACTCTCAACTTCCAGAGATAATTACACAAACAGTCTAATAACCTGTTATGAACCCTGCAATCCCTTAGAGTAATTTATGTTTTTCGTACAAAAACTTTTTGCACTTTTTGATTTAGTACCTTTTGGTTTTATTAGCCTCGCCGAGAGTGACGCGTCTCGTCTATAAAAAAGGAATGGGGATGAAAGATTACTGGTGCCACTGTGTGTTATACTGACCGGACATGTAACATTTACATCTCGCGCGCACCTCAAACTTTGTTTAGAGTATTTGATCAATAGCTGCATTTAAAAACACAGTAACAACACAAATTACCCCACCCTACTTTAAAGGATCTGATTTATGTATTTAACTAAGTTTTCAGGTCAAATTTTCCGGTATGACCTTCCTTCAGGGGTAACTCATTCCACCATATGATGTCTGAACTCATTGAAGTGGAGGCACCCCTGCCGAGTCTTAACTCCAATGGTAGGATGATGGTGATGGGTAGGTATGAGATGACTTACAGCTTTTACTGCGAACTCTGAGCAACGTTGCCGTTACAGAGCTAGTATATATAAACTCGAGTTATTTACCAGGGCAGATCCTCACAGAGTTAAGACTGATCCCCCCTTCTGACGACCAGGGAGTTACCAAGCTGTCCCGAAAGGGCGCCCGGCGCCTACGTTGGGCTTTCCTTAGGGTAATACCTAAACTAACAAGGCCTCCCCACCATCTGGTCCTGTGGACTCAAGACGGGATGGAAGTGGATACGCCACTTACGCGCGCCAACTCCAAAATGGAATGGCTACCGATATGACCTCGGTGGGGCCACCAGGTGATCTAGCATACCTTCTACTAGCTATGCTGGCTAGTACGCGGGAATATTATAGCGTCCCTCAAACCCGTCCAGAGACGTACCCGATCTCCCACGGGAACCACTGCCCCTCGAGTCCAACCCAATCCGAGTAACTCCCAATCAGGGAGGGGCTCGAATGTTCGGCCCAAGGTTCCTCTAGTAACGTCAGAGGTACCACGAGTGCTAGGGGTCTGCAGCGTCCGCACCACGGCAGCTGAAGGGGACGGATCCCCTTACAGAGCTATTCAAAGGCAAAGGCTTACGGACGACCAGTTTGAAATCATCACTCAAGAGCCCAGATTAGAACCATGGACCCTTATAACGAGAGTAGCCATTGAAACCACTAAGGGTCCCCGGTGATATTTTAACTCTGTAATTGAGAAATCGAAAATGTTCCAAAACAAGTTAAAAAAGATTCTATTTTAAATACTATAAAATAGACAAGCTGTACTTCTTCCTGCTTTCATTATATACTAATGAAACTAAAATTATATATACAATCGTATTGTTGTGTGTATAGGCTGAGTAAGATCTGGAAATTACTATAATCATTGTTATGTAACATTTATTTCCTGTCTTGAGTTTGGGCAAAGCTGTTTGTTGATGATTAAGCTTAAATTCTACTGACTGGCAAAACATGTACTTTGGACTGGTGAATCACACATCCTGATGGTCAAGGGAAATAATGCACAGGTGGCCTGTAACAGAACTCAATATGTTCGCCATGTTGTAAACAATGAATCACACATCCTGCTGATCAAGGAAAATAATGCATAGGTGGCCTGTAACAGGTCTAAACATGTTCTCAATGATGTAAACAATGATTGCAAAATATGGTGCAATAGTTGGGAGGAAATTAACAGTTAGCGCGGGAATTGTTGAGTAGGCTTTTGGGTAGGACCTCTATTTAAGCTTGGTTGAGTTAGCACTCGGGGGACTTGAAAGAGAGATTTGAGAGGGGGACTTGCTGGTCTCTACAAACAGACTCTACAGACTTGATGGTCTCTATAAACATTAACAAGAGTTTATTTTAAAGTGCTACTTCGGGTAAGATCGCCAGTAGGGTGCACCGGACCGTACATCTCTTGCCAGTTGCACTAGGTTCAGCCATACAAATAACGCATCTCTAAAGGTGTAGTTGCATTATATTATTATGTATTTAAATGTTACTAAAGCACCCCTGACCTAATTCACATATAGGGAGTGCCCTGTAGAAGTGCTATGCATTTTTGGAATACAGTTGATAAGTTCATTTTGAATTAGATGTTTTTTCTGCTCTACCGTATCCCTAGTTACGATCCCCTTACCTTTTAAACCCCTACAAAACCTCGTAGTTTCGTCTTGTAGCAGTATTATATAGGATGTTAATCAACTACCCCGAAATAATTTCAGCTATTGTAGACGTGACTAATATATGTAACTTGAGATACGCAATGCATGGTATGCAGAAAAAACATAACACAGTTAATTGTGTTAAGCCCAGTAGATATTAGATGCTGATAAGTTGGTATTTAAACAAGGTGGGTGAAATTGTTGTATTAGAATGCCTTTAAAACTGCTTCTCGAGTATAGAGATATCGATTCTTAGTAGCTTGTTATTGGCATTCCCAAGTTTTAATGCCTCAAAGATCTCTCAAATCTCGAACTAATCACGTGCCAGTGCGACACTGAAAAGCAATTGAACTGCCTCCCTGCATCATACAGCCTACTCTAATGGTGCTTCTGTAACTGTTCTGGTGGCCTAGTCCATAACGCCGAGATCTGGTGTTCTGAAAGTCATTGGTTCGTCACTGCCATATCGTTAATTTTTTTTTCGTCTTTTTAATACGTAAGTTCTAATAGGTATAAATGGCGTGATTCGTTACTAAGAACCATTTGGCAAGTGCAATGACACAATTACACTTTGTCTGGGCTCACCTTAAGTCTCTGGTGTATGAAGCACCTATTACTTCAGAAGAGGACATAGTTGCCCGAATAATATCAGCAGGTGAAGTTATTGGACACACATAAAAGGTATTGTCACCCAATTATCGGAATGCCAGACGAACGACAGCTGAGAAGGGACCCGAGGCAGCCGAGCCACACCCCCCATCAGTCTCTGTCACTGAGGGGATGATAAGGGAAATGTCACTTGTCGCTGGCCGCCTCTTTTCCCCCCTAACACTGCCATCTGGAACCTTCGCGTGGATTCACGGAAACTAGAGACTTCGAGAAGTTGGCGATATTCCTATAAAAAGGGCTGTAGCGAGTGAAGTCGGGCAGTCAGTGCTTGACGAGCTAGCGAACGGACGAGAAGTCTGCGTACGTGCGTCGGAGGAGTTTACGTAATCGCGAGTGCAAGTGGAACTTTAAAGGACGAACTGGTGAATCGTAATTGTGTGCATTACGTAATTCTATGTAATTGGCAAGTGTTCAACTGTAAGTCGGTGGAAATAAAGAACATTTTTGAGTGGTGCAACTGGACTTTTCATTTCACGAACCCACAAAGTCACAGTATTTTGGACAGAGTACGACAGTCGTTCCTTCACCACTGTCAATTTTGCATTGAAAACGTAGGTCGCCATTTCGAGCAGTTCCTATAAACCTGACGTAAGGCGTTGCATTTCCTTTTTATTTTATGTAAATTCGTTCCCCCTTTTAACCACCTCCCATTTAGACGTAGAGCACGTGAAAGTATTAAGCAGCATTCAATCTTTGTTAGAAAGAACTGTAATTGATTGCACTGACAAAGTGAAATTACTCCGTAAAATGTGTACATTTATTCAAGAATTAGAAGCTTAGAGAAAATATTCGACAACCAATCAAATAAAAAATAAGAAAGATAAAAAAGTTAAGTATATTCGAACTCTTACCATTCACTTAGAAGCTAATGTCAAAACCATTACTCCAGACCGAGTGCGCCGGCATCTCTCACTATGTTGGTGTTGTCTACTCATGTGGTGTTATCATTAGCAGTGGCGTACTGGCACTCCAGAAAGTTATAGCCGTAACTTCCACATTTGAACGAACAGGTCTTAAATGACTTGTTTAACATATTGCTGCCAGGTAATGTTGTGCTGCTACCGGCCCGCCGGTAGGCGAACGTCGAGAGAGAGAGACAGAAGCTGGTAGAGAAAGAGACAATGTGATGTCTGGATAATTCTTTCCTTCTCTTGCCGTCGTGAAAGGTCGTGAAACTTCAGCAGCTTTCAAGAAACAATGGCTCAGGTATAAATAAGCAGCAAGGTGTGTTGCGAGTCAGTTGTTAATGGAGTGTGCAGCTGTGTAGACGTATGGCAGACGACCTTAAGGACTGCGTTCATGTGTGTTACGTCATTCTAATGCTGGCAGGGTTGTACAAAACTTTTTTAACTTAAATTAAAGCGCATTTTGAATTTCTGCAAATTGGATTTTTAATTTTAGGAACTCACAAAGTCAGAATATCTCCACCTTCCCTGTAAATATTTCAGAGTAGTTCATTAACCTCCTGCACAATGTTGTCTTAATTATTCAACATATCAAATTCACTAACAAGGATTTCAGTAACGGTTTCATGTTAGTTTTATTAGTCATTTATATTTCATTAGAAAACTGTAGATAATGTTAAATTTGCACACGAAGCTTAATGTAACAATTTCAATTTTACTTTACTAGACGTTTTTGGCAAAGAATATCATATTTTTAAAATTGGTAACATTTGTTTACGTGCAATCCTAGAATTATAAACATTTTGCTCAAAATTATCCACTAATGACTGTTTAGCAAATATGTAAATATGTAAATGCCAGTCAGTTACTAGATCACCAATGGAGTCAACTCGCAAACGCTTCGCGAACTGGGCGTACCCCGGCCAACTCTGTGCAAAAACATGAAAATTAACTTAAAGTTATGCCCACATCCACCGAAATGTGTTCAACAACTATCTGACAAGGATTTAAATCGAATGAAGGAGGCATGTGACACACTTCTGCAGATGTATGTCCAGGGAGGTCATACTGATGTTTTAGAGATTTAACAAAAGGCATTAAAGCAACCATGGCCATTTAGCTGAATAGATGTATATTTATTGTTATAATGTATGTTTGCATTGCAACAAATGGGGCGGAGGGGGGTAACGGCACTTTGCCCACTCTGTAGAAGCTACATTCGCTAAAGCCTTCTGTGAAAACCCTTTGCTATTTTCTCTACCGCGTACACAGCAGTTAATCATTGGAAATCAGGTAGGAAATCACTGCATTCAGCCCAAAAATTCCATACTAATATTTCACTGGAAATACAAGTTCTGTAGACCCTAAGCCTACAAAAATTTTAGAAAAATTTCCATATATGTGTATGTGGAAAGCATAACTAGAAAACAAAAAGCTACTAAAATACGAGGGCTGTTCAATAAAGAATGATCATCATTTATTTACAGTCATAAGTTTTCGCACTAAAATTCAATCTTATATTCTGTTAGCTTCATGTGAAACAAACACGCCGTAGTAGTTTCATTGTTGGTACTCCTGGTTCCCGTCTGTGAGAACCAGGCAAGTTCAGACATGTTCAGTATCGCCTACCGCTGTAATGGAGGTAACATAAGCTAAAGTTGATGTTAGAGGAAGATCCGGAGTTTCTTTAAAACTTAATCACTGCTGATGAAGCTTGGCTACATCATTTTGATCCTAAGAGCAAACAGCAAAGCTCAGTGTCGACATCTCCTTCATCACCAACCCTCAAAAAAATCAAAAGTGATTGCTTCTGCTGGGAAAGTTATGGTTATCTCATTCTTTGATATTTATAGAATGGTTTATCAGTATTTTGTACCTGCACACACATCAGTAGCTGAACAATACTACAGGGATGTCCTGAAAACATTGCAAGTCCACATCAGGCGCAAAAGACCACATTTCCGTGAAGCAGGCTGGATGTTGCACTACGATAATACGCTGTCATATATTGCCAATGTTGTTGCTGAATGTCTTGCACAAATCAACGTGAAGTGCATCCCTCACCCTCTCTATAGTCCGGATTTAGCCCCATGTGACTTTTTTCTATTCCCTAACTTGAAGAAATGCCTTCGTGGGAGGCATTATCCATCATCAGCAGCAGTGGTGAAGAGTGCGGAGGGGATTTGGAAGGATCTCTCAAAATATGGTTTCCAGCATGTCTTTGAAGACTGGCAGAAAGGCTGTGACAAGTGCATCCCATTCAGGGGAGACTATTTTGAGAAGGACCATCAAAATTACGAAGATGAGTAAAAGTACATTTTCAAATAAAAAAAATTGTGACCATTCTTTATTGAACAGCACTCGCATGATAACTGGAACTGAGTTGGTCCTGCAAGGGTGTCACACGAACATGTTCAAGAACATACCCGTCATTTTACATGGAAAACTTTAAAAATGTGATTTCTGAAAAATAGCTCTAACGATTTTAATTGAAATACCATATATTTAAGATATTTCGATGGCAGATAAAATGCATATTTTAAACATCCTGGAAATTGCCTCGAAGTCCTCTTCATTCTGGAAAACTATTGCATAAAATATATGGGCAAAAAATCTTACCACAAAAAAGTTCGTTTTTCTTAGAGTTAACTAACTGTTTGGAAAATATGATTGTTACTGGTTTTCATTTTGCACTACTTACATTTTTCTAAAATAGAAATTGTTATTTATATTTTTATATCCTGGTAATGCAAAGAGGACAGATGATAGTGGCCAACCCCTAAAAGTTACTATTATTTAAACCTGCTGGACTGGACTATGCTACAGAGGGTATTTGGCAATGAGATCTATTCTTGGTCTATTGTACCTCTGCTCCCAAGTAGGGTAGCTCCGGGAGGAAGAATGAGGTGAAAGGAGACAGGGGCGGCTTTCCAAGGAGCCACGACAGTACAATTGATCAGTTGGAAACTTCCCGACAGGCTAGTGCAACTGGCATCCCACCAACCGTGGTCCTGAGAATAGAGACCGTCGCTAATGAAGGAGCAAGTGTTTATCAGGAGCAAATCATCCTACCACGCTACTCCCGATACTCCCGTCGATATTTCAACCCTGAAAATGACCACCAGATGGGAGATAATATGAAGTGGTAATGAAAATGACATGGAAGGACAGGAAATTCAAGGAATCTAATAAATGACCCAGCATTCACCTGGCGGCCCGAAAAAAAACATGAGTCTGGTAGGTTGACGATGGGAATCAAACCCGGGCCTCCCAAACGCGGGTCACAGACGAAACCGCTTGAGTTATCACGCTCGGAAAAACCATTTGTAAGAATAGGTTGTGCAAGAAGAAATACACCATCTGGGTGATCACATTTTTTTGAGTTAACAATGGAAAAGATTACATTTTGTCACAAATTTCGAACATTTGCTTTTAACATTGTCCACTTGTAGTAATGCATACCCATATAAAGTGCCAATTAATCGATACGCCAACATAAATAGCTTATAACTGACGCTCACCCAGACTAAATTTAGGTTACAATCATCCCTTTTCTTTAACACAGTTGTCGTTTTAGTTTGAATACATCAAAATTTGCCGCCGATTTTATAAGCTCTTGCTTTGGATTTATGATACTCTGAATGTATTCCTTACACCCATATAATTCTTTTTTTTTTTTTTCTGTTCCATTACAAAGTTATCATGAACTCCAATAATTGTTTAAGATTTCTGCCGAAATACCTGTGTTTCAGTACACCTCCTCTATTTTTTATGCAATTCATAGAAACAGGGTCAACTCACTCCTGGCTCAATCCGAAATTTTCTACCCTTGCAGAAACAGTTCGAGTGTGTAGAAGCCAGTGCAATACGAAGTGGTTCACTAGAGACACTTTGACTTTGATATAAACTTGAAGTACAGTCAGTGAGAGATGGAACGTCAAGACAATTCATTTCCTTTGCTGACCAAGTTTGCAACTGTATAAGTTATAATCAGCGGACTCTACGTCAGCGAGAAAATGCAACCGCAGTGGTAGATGCAATGTTTGTGAGGAAGTACATAACAGCGCATGTGTGGATATGGGGAACGGGATAAATTTACCGGCGCTATAAGTGGCGATAGCTAAAAACACCAGCAGGTCGTTCAGAAATCAATATACCACTTCACGAGCAGGTACTTCTAGAAGTAAACTTTTGGAATATTACACCAGAACATGAACTGCTTTATGCACCACTCGCTGAAAGCTCTTTTTTGGGCAGAGGGAGAGGGGCGGGGTTACAACTGGGTCATACATCCTGTAATGCTTTCCTCACTTCGCAGCATTAGGCAGGGCATTGTCGTTTCCTCTAAGGACTTCAAGTTTCACAAAAGCTGATACTTCACTCCAACTTTTAGGTCATCGTACCTTAGCTATTCATACTTCATCATAATCCACACTACCCGGACTTTCCACCGCTACAGTGGTGGGTTTCTAGACCTCGAATAGCAATTTCACTCTTATGAATTGCCTCTCTCCTTATACTTTATAATACTGTCGTACAATAATTTAGAAGTTTTATACAGTTAAACATAATCCCACCTGCTTATTAAGAAATGGGTATCAAGTATATCGACATATGTTACATTTTCGATTTCTTAATAGCCCGCCTCGTTAGCGTAGATGGTAGCGTGTCTGCCTCACGTTCAAGAGGTCCCGAGTTTGAATCTCAGTCAGGGCGAGTTACCTGGATAAGGCTTTTTCCGGGGTTTTCCCTCATCCTTAAAGACTAACTTCACATGCCGATATTGTTCGGGCAGTTAGGTCCTGTTATGAGGTAAAAGGTGTTCCTGCCCCAGAGACTTGAGATGACTCCAAAAATAGTGTAGCAGTGTTATTGTACTGGCTAAACAGATTCACGTTTTAGTTACGAATCACGCCACTGCCTGCTATCAGTATTTAGGTATTAAAAACAAGAAGAAAAATATTAATTGCATGACAGGAAACGAACCACTGATCTTTGGAACAACTGAACTACAGTTACAGAAGACTAGAGTAGGATACATGATGCAAGGAGGAGTTAATCGCCGTTCAGTGTCGCAATGGCAGGTGATTAGTTCAAGGTTTGAGAGATCTTTGAAGAATTAAATCTTTAATCACCAATAACGGGCTACTAAGAATTGATATTTCTATACTCGGGAAGCAGTTTTAAAGACATTTTAATCCAATAATTTCATGCACTTTGTTTTAGGTGGTGGAATTAAATTTAACTGAAATTTGGATGGAATTTCACCAATCTTTATCAGCATCTGTTACTAGTTAGGTTTAACATAGTTTAAATGTTTAGCCACAGACTATGCCTTACCTGTCTCACTTGCTTATATTAGTCACGCCTACAATCGTTGAGATTATAGATGTGTTCTGGACTCGTGACCTACGCGGATTGAGGTTTGGGGAGTGGGGAACCGTTGTCCGGCTACGCAGCAAGTGAGCAATACAGTAAACATTCAGCAATCACCTGCAGAAAGTCACGTAGCTACTTGCGTAGCAAGATGTAGAGCTAGTTCAGTGCAATAAGATTTTTTAGTCTTCTCACCCTGTCTGAAGATCTTAAGAAATTTAAGGTTGTGCATTCGGAAGGGCGTGAAATTATAAGTAGCGTTATAGATAAATCTGATGAAGAAGCTTTGAAAAAACTATATTCATATCTAGTGTCACAAGCTACACAACGGGTTGCCTCTTGTGTAATAAGTAGGCTGCATATTATCTTCGCAGCGTTTCTATCTGTGCGCGACTCAAATATCATTACGTCACCTTGTCTATACGTGTGTATTTCTGTAGTGAACGCATTCCTTTCATGGTTCATCAGGCCAGAACATAATATTTCGATGTAGTTCATTAACACTCTCTGTATATAATATTTCCTTTAATCCGTACGTATTTTATGGCAATCAGATTACTTGAGTCTTAACATCAGTATACAATGAGAGAGGAAATTTGGTCAACAATCGAAGTTATGAAAATGGTAATCGTACAACAGCAAAAGATAAAACTTTCTGAAAAGGGCAGAAGTTTTGCCTAACTGCGACAAAATGAATATTTATTTCTGTACCGATTAGTATTGTCGCCGAGGCATTGTTGTGCTGCTGCCAGACGCTTGCGAAAGAGAGAGAGAGAGAGAGAGAGAGAGAGAGAGAGAGAGAGAGAGAGAGAGAGAGAGAGAGAGAGAGAGAGAGAGAGAGAGAGAGAGAGAGAGAGAGAGAGAGAGAGAGAGAGAGAGAGAGCGGCGTGGAGTTAGATGCTTGCCGAAAGAAAGAGACAGTCTGGAAGTTTCGTCTATTCTGAATGCCATCTCGATTGTTACCGAGCCTTCCACTAAATTCTAGACACAATGGCTGGGATATAAAAGTGCCGTGGCTGTAAAAGCGGTGTAAGTTGCGATTTGAGTTGTTAATTGTGTATGTGTGTGCAGCTGTGTAGTGGACCTTAGAAGTATACCGCAAGAACATTCTTTCGTTTGTTTAGGGTGATGAAGCAACGAGAGATTTATGCATGTATGATACGTCATTTTTAGAGCCTGTAAGGGGTGTAAAAATTGTTGTTTTACTGAAATAAAGAGCACTTTAAATTTCTTCAAGGAAGGCTTTTAATTCTCCGAAGCCACAAAGTAACAATATGATACCGATATGGGGAAAAATGAATCTATAAATAATTCGTAGAAAAGATAAAACTGATAGTAGCAGAGAAGCTTGAATGTAAGACTTCTTTAGCGATGATGTTCATTATTCCTTATAGCGTAGAGAAGAACATTGTGTTAAGTCATATCATTCACTTTTGAATTATCTTAATAAGAAAGGGTAGAGCCAGATTGAAAAATTCAATGCCATAGCCGGGATTTGAACCACGGATTTTCTGGTTTCAGTCCAGCCGCTCTAACCCTTTGAGCTACTATGGCCAGCGTGCCAACCTGACATTAAATTCTCCAACTGACTCGTGTTTCTCCCGGTAAACCACTAGGGGTTTTCATAAACACCTTAATGGCGACTTACTATGCTGTAAGTGCTTAAAGCCCGGGCCACTATTAGGTACAATTAATGGAAATTTATTGTTCTTTCACACTAGCCGTGTGTACGACACTATGAAAGGGTAGAGCCAGACTGAAAAATTCAATGCCATAGCTGGACGGAAACCAAATGATTCGTGGTTCAAATCCCGGCTATAGTATTGAATTTTTCAGTCTGGCTCTACCCTTTCATAGTGCGTCCAACACACGGCTAGTGTGAAAGAACAATTAATTTCTATCTTAATAAGGGTAAAAGCAAAATTCGTTTAACATGTTGACGAATTTGTGGTTACATTCTTCTCTAATACATAAAATAAATGACTAAATATTTACACCAAAATCTTGAGAAAAAGCTTCAGAATCAAAACTTTGCAGACGCCCTATTCTCGAAGGCTTGAATTTACACATTTGTTCGCCAGTATCTTATTGGTTACCCCTGATACACACGTTTCTTATTCTCAGGCTTCCATGCATTACGTTTCAACCCTTTGCAGCACCGCCTAACAAAGAAAAACAATATTTATGTCCACAAGATAAACGACCGGGTATAACTGCAGGCCATTTTTCCACACACCAACAAAATCCTTTAAAAACTAAATACATTAAGGGAATAATAAATGCTCTTAACTTACTCAGAAAATATCTATCTAATTTCAAGATATGGCAGCAAGTGAGTTGCAAACAATTATACCAACAAAAATTTTCCTTTCATAAGATAAATATGTATTAATGGCAAACACTATACATAATAGGCCATCTATTTAAAAATACAAATGTTGAAAACATGGCGTCAATTTTCAAAGCTTTTATGGCGAAATAGGGCTGAATATAAACGATTAGTCTTACAAAATACAAGTTGGAAGTTGAAAAAAAATCTATAAAAATGTGCCCGAAGTTCAACTGATCTAGCTGATGAGCATATTTTATTCAATTGGAGTAACTCCAGCTACAGAGAGTGGCAGTGAAAACGAGCGAGTTTTATGTTATATATAGGTACACAATGAAAATTAAGCGTGAGCAAACTTAAATGCTTTGGACGTGTATTGTAATGGAAACTTCTAAATTAATAATGCAAACAATAAATATTCTTTTAATGTAATAGAAGTTGGCAACCTTATGTCCATCAAACATTTGGAACTAATCCTTGTTTCACATAAGCTTGCCCCGTATCTCTTAAGTCACGTGACCTTATCACATCTCATTGACTGCTGTTGTGGTGCAGACTGTTGTGCGGTAAAAATTAGTTCGATATTTAACATGGTGATATATCTTTATATGTTGGAAGAGAATTGTCAAATTTATATTTTCGTAAATGTTTCAATTAAATATATTACGCAACAGAGTTGATTTATCTAAAATGCATGTTAATTCATAAAGGAAGTAAAGAGGGCGTTCTTTTTCTCTCAAGCCCGCCTTTCATATGACAAATTAGCACGGGCTTCAGCGTTATCGATGACATATTTCTTCATATGACTTTTATCACTGACCCTGTTTTGAACTGGATTAATCTCTGTTTCATATAACCTTGCCCCGCTGATATATATCACTCCGCGTGCAACTACCTTCCCCTTACCCTAATTGGCTAATGCCATAGGCCATAGGCCATAGGCGGTGCCTTCCCGTCACACTTAAACCGGCAGTAAACGTCATAATAATCGCCAGGAAGATAGATAAAATCATACAAATATGAATATGAAGGCATGCAAAAATAATGAAGTTTATAATGAAACTGAGCAAGTTGAAACTGAATGAATGAGCAATGAAACTGAAACAAGTTTATAATGAAAGGCCTTCGGCCTTTTCCGCGGGGATTTTTTAAAACCAACACACATACCTTGCAAAAATGCTTGTCTTTCAGTCTTAAAAGTCGTGTCACGCCATACTTGTCGTGTGTCCTTCATTCACCTAATTCTCGTCAAGGTAGTATATCTTGCGATTTGTATCCCGGTACACTTTGATTGTCCTTAAATAACGTCTTCGCTACACAGCAATATCGCCCCTGGAGTGATAAGTTCTCCTGTTGTCTCAATATCATGTCGCGATGTTCCTATGCATCTAACACACCTGTAAGTTCTGAGCACAGCTGTTCGACTTCTCTCATTGACAAAGACGGATTCTTCCTGTGAGTACATTAAACACATGCACCACAATTCTTTTTTCGCCGCTTTGTGAAGGTTTTCCATTGCGATACTTCAGCGAAAAACTGGCGGAAGACTGCCATTATACCTATAAGTACACGCGCAATAAACGATCAATAAAATAAGTTAGCTCTCGCACTCGGCACTCGGTCTATGGTGCGAAAGCATTAGCCAATTAGGGAGAGGAGGAAGGTAGTTGCACGCGGAGGATTGCATGTCAGCAGGGCAAGGTTATATGAAACAGAGATTAGAGTTTGTTTATTCGCTAAGTGACTTTTGTGGAGATAGATTAGGTAACGGAGAAACCATTAGCACCTCGAATCGTAGTTGATTTCTTTTCTTCACAACTCCGGGAGGAGTGGGTGAAATGTAGAAATCACGGGTAAATAAATGTGTTGCAGGAGCGACAGAGACACACCGAGTTGCGCAAAAGTTCTTAGCTTGAAAATCGAACCGCCAAAACCACCGGATGGTGGCTCACAATTCTCGTTCAGGGAAAGACACACTGCAGCGAAGGCTCTAAAGGCCACCTTCTAGCGGAGCCTCCAAGTTGCAAATTGCAAACCTCAGAGCGATCTGCGGCACCGAACGACACAGTCCCGCAGTTGTCCTGGGGAGACAAAATGACAGCAGACGGAACCGAGAGAATTCGTGCTAGAAGACACCACACCAGCATTCACCTTGCCAACCCACGGAAAGCTCACGGGCAGATTGAGCAGCCACGAGAAATCGAATCCAGAACTCCCAAAATGCGAGTAACACTTGTTATCATGAAGTTATTTCCTTCGATACCTCTTTATGGAAAATCTCACGCCGGTAATATCTGGAACATTTATTAAACCACAGTAAAATAAATTATCACGGTGTATGTTGCTTGTTGTAGGTCTATTCTATGACCAGCTAACTGTTGGTCATTTCTCCTACCGAACATAACCTCTTTCATGCTGGTATTAAGAATTTCTTGCTTATATTCTCGGCAGTTACCGTAAGCGTTATTGTCACGTGAGCGATATTCTGCACATGCGCACGTTAACTGTAAACTGATAACCGATATCCGGACACGTTATAGTTTACTATTTAACGCGAGGCTTCAGGTTAGCATTTCTTTTCCAAAATGACCCAAGAAAGATTACGCTTTACCATTAATGATGATCTAATATTAATGCCGGAGATAATTTAAACCAGTCCATATGAAGATCACACTGTATGGAAAGAGATAGTTGGAAATACGGTAGCTGCAACTGGAAAAGTTTTCCTTCCGCACAATAAAGGAGCATCTCCTTCTCAAGCTGTACCATATACCTAGACCTAACAATTTATAATAGGTGCTCCGTTTAATGATACAGCATGTGCATAATATTGCAATTTATTTCTGTGAAGCCTTGTCAGGTTTGTCAACAAGCGACCTTTATTTCTATATATTATATTCATCGTTGCATTGGCTATTGCTGATAAAATTAAGAAGATACGCCAGAAACTGCTTCCAAATAAGGCAGCCTGTTGGGATATGCTAGGCGCCTAGTAGAGACCTTCATGAAACAGCTGTACAGACGGCCTCAGTGTAGAGCTGAATGTGCAAGTGTGGTATTGTATTTCTCTGACTGTTGGAGGGTTACCTCTGTGAAGTCGTTACCGCAACAAAGAGTGTGTGTGAGATTCTGTTTTCTGCTTAAAAAAACTGCAACGGAGACGCACCAAATGCTTCAAGAAGCTTTCCAGAAGGACGCTATGAGCAGCACACAGATTTTCGAGTGGTTTGGGCGCTCTAAACGTGGTGAGATGTGTGTTGAAGACCAAGCTCGTTCTGGAGTCCCTTCAACATCGCGAAATGAGGAGAACACTGAAAAGTGTCTGATAAAAGATCAACGAGGATCGTCGCCAAATGATCGACCAAATTTCAGCAGCGACATGAATTAGTTGGCGCTCGTGCCAGTGGATTATGGGGGAGGATTTGCACATGAGACGTGTTTCTGCTAAATTTGTTCCGAGCCTTCTCACACAGGAGCACAAAACCATCCGCATAAATGTGTGTGAGGTTTTGAAAACAGAAATTGCACGTGATCCAAACTTCTTGAATAAAATCATTACAGGGGATGACCTAGACCAAAAAAAAAAAAAAAAAAAAAAAAAAAAAAAAAAAAAAAAAGCAAGGCAAGTGAGGTCAAAATTGAAGACGATGGTCATTGTCTTTTTTATGTTCGTGGGATTGTGCATTGGGAATTCGTACTCCTCTGGCCGGACTGTTAACCAGCACTTTTACTTGGATATTTTAAGGCGTCTGCGAGAGGATGTGAGGAGGAAACACCCGGAACTTTGGCGATCAGGTGACTAGTTTCTGCATCACGACAACGCTCCAGCATATATGGCCTTATGAGTGACTTACTATTTGGCATCTCAGAGGTGATCTGTCGTTCCCCACACTCCGTATTCACCGGACATAGCCCCGTGCGACTTTTTCCTATTTCGACGAATGAAAAAAAAAAAGCTAAAAGGGCAGCGTTATGACGATGTGGAGGCGGTGAAAACAGCTTCGCACAGGGCACTGGACAATATCAAACTTGAAAAGTTCCAAACATGCTTCCAACAGTGGGAAAAGAGACTTGACAGGTGCATCGCATGTAATGGAGAGTATTTTGAAGGTGAATGAAGTAATTTTGTGACAAGGTTCATCAATAAATTTTTTATGACAACAATCCGATTTCTTTTAGGTTCCACCTCGTATATCCATAGGAACCATGTAAATTGATAATGCAAACTTATTTCTAGCGGAATATCGTTCTTGTATTCTAGGCGATATATGTAAAGCCTGTACTAGCCGTCCTAGATGCACTTTATCAAAACGAAAATAGAGTCCGCATTCTTCATCTGTAAACTGATTTAAATCTAGTCTCCGAATTGCCATACCTCCTTGGGGATATTTCCTTGTCTGTTAATATTATTAATTATCATATCATGAGAGAGCGTAGGCTTTCACGGCCGGAGTCAATATAACTGGAAGTTATTTCCGGGCTGTTATGCCGTGGTCTGCTGGATTTGTAGTTACCAGACGTTTCGTCCGCAACTGCGGCGGACATCTTCAGTGGCGTGGTCGTAGTCTCCTCGGAGAAGTTAGCGTAGCGTCTGAAGTGTTGACTGTCTGGGCTGCAGTATTTATACTGTTAGTGTCCTCCGCTGATTGGACCGGCTGGCGGACGGAGCGAGGGAGTGGGCGGGCTTGGATTGGGATGCTACCTTCTGGTTGGTTCGCTTGGTTTTCTTCTGTTCTGTGTCGTTTCTTATGTTCGATGACAGGGTGCCAGTTGCTGTTGAGCTTCAAAGTTTCTTCTTTCTTATTAAAATTATGTGGATGTTTATAAATTTCAATAGCCTCGCGATTTATCATATCGATAATCATTATCATCAATTATCAACGAACGCTGCGATATCAAGTAATTGATCCAATATCTGTTCTCATTAACGTATCATATCCAATGACTCGTGCAAAAACTGACTCAGCAACATACGCTACAATATATACCGTATTCAAGTCACATGAAAATAACGGATACCGTATCAAAAACATGCTATTGCAAATACTCTATTATTGCAGACTACTGTACGTATGATGGCTCTTCAATAAACAATGATCATAATTTTTTTACGGTCATAATTTTTCGCAAACAAAATTCAGTCTTATTATATTCCGTTAGCTTAACGTGAAACAAACACGCCGTAGTAGTTCCATTGTTGGTAATTCTGGTTCCCGCCTGTGAGAACCAGGCAAGTGAGACATGTTCAGTATGGCCTACAACTGCAATGGAGGTAACACACGAGGAACATTATGCGGCTTTGAAATTCTGTTTCGTCTCAACAAATCTTCAATTTGGGGCCTATACAATGTTACAGGAGGCTTATGGAGAGTCTGTTCTTCCCTACAGCAAGCTCGAAGGTGGTTTAAAATGCCTAAGGAGGGGAGACAATCAATTTCAAAGGAAGGTGGACATTGGTGCTCCAGTTACTGCTGCTGCCATTGTGAGAGAGGATCGACGAATAGCTTAAGATCACTTATTGAAATAGCAATGGAGGTAACATGCAGTTAAAGTTGATGTTAGAGGAGGATACGGAGTTTCTTTCAAACGTAATCACTGCTGATGAAACTTGGCTACATCACTTTGATCTTGAGAGCAAACAGCAAAGCTCAGTGTGGAAACCTCCTTCATCACCAAACCCCCAAAACGCAAAAGTTGTTGCTTCTGCTGGGAAAGTAATGGCCATCTCATTCTTTGATATTCATGGAATGGTTTATCAGCATGTTCTACCTGCACACACATCAGTTACTGGACCATACTACAGTGATGTCCTGAAAACATTGGAAGTCCATATCAGGCGCAAAAGACCACATTTCCATGAAGCAGGCTGGATGCTGCACCACGATAATTGCCAATGTTGTTGCTGAATATCTTGAAAAGCTCAACGTGAAGTGCATCCCTCACCCTCCCTATAGTCCGGATTTAGCCCCATGTGACCTTTTTCTGTGCCATAACTTGAAGAAACGCCTTCGTTGGAGGCATTATCCATCATCAGTACTAGTGGTGAAGGCTTCTGAGGCGATTTTGAAGGATCTCTCAAAAAGTGGTTTCCATCATGTCTTTGAAGACTGGCAGAAACACTGGATCAAGTGCATCGCATTCAGGGGAGACTATTTTGAGAAGGACCATCAAAATTATGAGAATGAGTAAAGGTACGTTGTCAAAAAAAAAAAAAAAAAAAAAAAAAAAAAAATTGTGTTCATTCTTTATTGAGCAGCCCTCGTATTACCTCAGCTGTTTTTTCACTTTTGAGACTGGCTACCGTTTAAGTTACCATTTTTCATTGTAAATGACAATATGGTGTATTAAATTTATACCACTATATCAATGCTTAATTTTAATTATAAATGACCTCTTATCCGCATAGCATTAGACAGGGCTACCCGTTAGCATTAAGGGGCTATTTCTGACTCATTTTCTTCACATCCCTCACTAAATTGTATTTCTTATTATTTGTTTAGAATTGGTGATACAGTGGGAACTAGCAGAAAATAATTACGAAACGTTTACACTGTGTACAGCACTATTGTAATTTAACGAAAATTAATTTATTGTAACTATATTGCACAAATATGTATTAAAAATTTCAATTAAATTCGGTGAAATATATAAAAGTGATTATATCAGAATACAAAATACCCTTACTGATGTAATTTCTTTGCAGAACAAATTTTTAAAGGCAATGCTATATAATAGCTTCCTTACAACCCCCTACTTTGACGAGGAACCCCTCGTGTCTGTGGAGATTCTGACTTCCCTCAAACCTACTTTCGAATACCTTTCCCTTTCCTTTCGCAAGCTGCGTTCTGTTATTATCTCATAGAGAATAGAACAAGGTCTGGTTAAGCATACAATGAGGTTTAACTTCACATACTTGAGCTCCCCCTGAGGTTTCAGTGATTAAATTCAGACAAACGCATCCTTTTCCAGCACTTCATCTATCCTTCACGGACGAATACATCGAAAAGAGTCCCTTGCAAACAAATTACTGGCACAAAGTCTGAACTGAGAATCAAAGGCGGCCGTTTGACGACCGATGTAGCGGAAGATCCGAGCTACGTTACATGCCCAGAAATGTTACGTAATTGGATTACATGTTTTGGACCACACACGCGCGCACGCGCACACACACAACCAGCCGCCACTGCCGCATGCATGCCGTGTAAAATTAATCCATATTTAGATACAGGGACCCTTCTGGTGAATAGAACCCATAAGAGATTAGTAACTGGTTGCGGCTTTCATGGAGGGAGAGAAATGATGGGCGAAGGGGAAAGTGGAGCTTGGGGTACCATTATCTAATGGAATGCCACCAAGAAAGCGTTTCTGTATCATAGTTTTTGGGAGCGGTCGATCGGAAAGTAACGAACTACAAACTTATTCACTATCCAGTTGCTTCCATCAATTACTTTACCAAATGTTGCTTTGAAACGTTTACTTCATACAGAGCTTTGATTTAATTTAATGTTACAACAAGCTAGACTAGGTAGTATGTCCAAATCCACCAATTTATTTATCTCCTGTTCGGAGAGAGGTAGAGGAAGAATAGGCAGAAAATAATACATGATGCAATACGTTGTATGCCACTTAAAGCCATATGAGTTTTTATATTTTATTTGTTTATATTTTGAATTTCGTTAGGTCCAAATTCCATAATAATGGGGGTATCACAGAACTATTGTTCCAGAATTCAGTGGAGTGTAACTAAGTGACCTATACAGATCAGTTGCTGACTTCAAGCATTCTAATCAACTACTTTACTGTCTTGGGTTCGCTAGTTTCCGGAACTTTCTAAAATTTACCAATAATCTTCCTGCTAATGGCTTCGGAAATTCTAGCAACCTTCCTGCTGTCAAACGGCAGGGCAAGAGCTGTGGCTGGGGTAAAGGGGAAGACGGCCAGCCACCTTGTTGCCTTGAGAAGCTCTAGAATATGAGATCCGCTCTGCCTGTCGCCGCTCTATCCTTTATTTCCTCACTGCATCTCTAGAGGGAGTGGGATCTTTTCAGCCTTGAAGAAGACAACACTCAAGGAATTCTTGGTCCTTATTCATGGACCATGACTACAACTTCAACACTGACAGTCTTCTCTCAGGCTGTAAGGAGTGCGACCATCTGTTGGGAAATTGTTGCGTCCATCACTAAGGCAACGTTCTTCTAAGGTCACTGAGCTGTTGTGCACATCGCTCACGTACCTGTTGAAACTTCGACACATATATTCACTATTATTCAGTAGGAAAGAACTCAGTTCGGGTTCTATTTTATACGATTAAGACGCCAATCTGGGTAGTGCACTGAAAGAGCGAAACATTAGCCAATTTTCGTTGTGGTTGTCTAAAACATATTAGGGACAAGAAATAGTAGAAGCAAAATATAATAAACATTTTAAGCTTATGGGAATAATAATAATTTCTTCCACACTAACCGTGTGCAGGCTAAGGTTTAAATGAGTAGAGCCAGGCTGAAAAATTCAATACCATAGCCGGGATTTGAACCACGGATCTCCCTCTCTCCGTGCGGTTGCTCTAACCATTTGAGCTACTATGGCCAACGTGCCGAATTGACATTTAATTCTCCAACTAACTCGTGTATTTCCCTGTAGACCACTAGGAGTTCTCATATGCTATGAGACACGCACCTTTTGTGGCGACTTACTATGTTGTAAGTACTTAAGTCCCAGGCTTCATAGTTAAACCACTATGTTATTCAGATAAATTGATGGAAATAATTTTTCAGTCTGGCTCTACTCATTCAAACCTTAGCCTACAAACGGCTAGTGTGGAAGAAATTGTTTTCTATGGCATATGCATACCGTTTAGCCTCTATAGGTTTAACTACTGATATTATTTTAATAAAAGATGCATCTCACTGAATGCGCAATAATTTTTATCATAAAAAATATATTACTTGAAGTAACGTAACAACAAGCTTAAGTTACTTTCTGCTCTGCCTTACAGTGGTTTGTACAGGGAGATAAAAAGCAGAAAAGCAATGATGGGGGAAGAATCAATTTTTTTTTTTCCAACTTAAAGCGGGATGATATAAAAACAAGGATGTATGAGCAATCCACGAGGAGTGGAGTAGTTCCGGCAGAATAAATACATGCTCTATTGAGCAAACTTTTGTCTGTGCCATTTCGTTTGCACAGAACTCATCAGCCAAAGAATTACTTCCTTCAAAGTGAAACTAACTGGAACACTGCTCCCTTTTCTTAAACGAACGTTTCCCATGTGTTTACCATTTCCCTCTTGTGTTGCCTCTGTACTGCCAAATTAGCTCAAAAAGAGATGACATATCAAACATACACCCATGTACCCTTTCTGGTGGCTTCTTTTGTTGGCGAAAACGACAGGTGGCATTGAGATTATTATACGTATTTTAGGAAATAATAAAAGCTGTCAATTTATATGAAGCGCGGTAGTAATTATTCTTAATATTTTATAAGCTTTACCAAAATATAAGTGATAGTTAATATTATTCCAGGATCAGGCAAAATATGTCTCTCCGTAGAGACTGCTTGAGGCAAGAGTGCAACAAAGTTATTGTTTATTTATTTATTCATTATCAAATTCTGTGATTCTTACTTTATCCAAAGATATATTAGGAATATAGTTTACATATTTAGGAATATGATACAATTTACAGAAACATAACTAAATACAATATCAAGCTATAAAATATCAAGATAAATCCCTTAGCTTAAGAAATATTTTGTTTAAGTTATTGTTGAAAATTACTAGTGAAGGGCGGTAAGGGAGAGGTGTGCTGCCTACAGTGTTTTACACTCGCAGTATGCGTCATAACATAAATAAATAAAGAAAAAGAGAGAGTAAGATAGGAGAAAGAGAGATATAAAGAAAGAAAGAAAGAAAGAAAGAAAGAAAGAAAGAAAGGAAACAAGGCAGCAAGAAAGAAAGAAAGAAAGAAAGAAGGAAGGAAGGAAAGCAGGAAAGAGAGAAGGAAGGAAGGAAGGAAGGAATGAAAGCAGGAAAGAAAGAAGGAAGGAAGGAAGGAAAGCAGGAAAGAAAGAAGGAAGAAAGAAAAGCAGGAAAGAAAGAAAGCAGGAAAGAAAGAAAGAAAGCAGGAAAGAAAGAAAGAAAGAAAGAAAGAAGGAAAAAAAGAAAGAAAGAAAGAAAGAAGGAAAAAAAGAAAGAAAGAAAGAAAGAGAAAGAAAGGAAGAAAGAAAGAGAAAGAAAGAAAGAAAGAAAGAAAGAAAGAAAGAAAGAAAGAAAGAAAGAAAGAAAGAAAGAAAGAAAGAAAGAAAGAAAGAAAGAAAGAAAGAAAGAAAGAAAGAAAGAAAGAAAGAAAGAAAGAAAGAAAGAAAGAAAGAAAGAAAGAAAGAAAGAAAGAAAGAAAGAAAGAAAGAAAGAAAGAAAGAAAGAAAGAAAGAAAGAAAGAAAGAAAGAAAGAAAGAAAGAAAGAAAGAAAGAAAGAAAGAAAGAAAGAAAGAAAGAAAGAAAGAAAGAAAGAAAGAAAGAAAGAAAGAAAGAAGGAAAACTGGAACTACCGGAGGCACTCGTTGATATGCTTGTGTTCCTAACAAGCCCCTAGTCAATCTCCAAGAATGCAATTAAGAAGGATAGTTTTAATCTATTGCTTTGAGGGTTCAGGAAAACGCATATGACTTATCACATGTTTAATACCAAGTATCTGATATCGCAACAGAATTTGAATTGCCCAAAACTAGGGTAAAAGTTCATATAATTATATGTCTGGAAACACATATCGTCAGGACATTTTGCTGGTGTTGAGTATGAGTTGTATTCGGTGGTGTCTTTCTTCTGAAGTTCTTTGCAAATGTCAGATTTTCAATCATATGGACTTATATTGACATTACAAGGGACGTACACAAAACAGATTATTAGTTTCACGCTGTGTGGACAACGTAGAATGATATATACTGTTTCAAGAGGGAAAGAGAAGACATGATTTTCTACTATGGGACAGCAAATGATAGTTCAAGGCAGGCCCGTGTAATGAACACTGTATAATATCCGCCACACAACATTCCATTAGGGAAGGTTTTCGCTAGGGCTATTCCAATGACTTAAAAGGGACAATTCACAGCCAGGATAACGAATTCGCGATAGATCTCGTCTTTACGCATGCAAGAAATGGATGCAAGAACGAGTGTTGCAATTAAAAGAACAGGATTCACATATAAGTGTGCGAAGAATGGCAGCTGCTGAAGGTATCAACCATGCTGTTGCGCGGTTTGTTCTGCATAACTAGTTACTATATGCATATTCAAAGTGGTCAAGCTCTTAGGCCAACCGAGCACCATGCTAGATCACAGTTCTGCCAATAGTTTGTACAGCAGAGCGCAGCAGTTTACAGCCTGCATTTTTACTCTCATTTACGGAGAGGCAGGATTTACCAGAAATAGCGTAGTATATTACTATACTCGATACAAATCCTTGAGTGTCGATGGCGGTAAATAATTAGGCTGGCTTTATGTCTATATGTAGGAAGAATTGTAATTGATTGACTTCTAGTCTACACACTTTACCAAGGAAATAATCAGTGCTATATTGTGAAGGACCTCACCAAGGATGGTAATGGATACACATGGCCGGACCTTACACCGGGGGAGCTACTGGGAGAGGTTTCACATGCTCTGCGGAGAGGTTGGGATATTCTGTATAAAGGTTCAGTCACATAAAAAGATACCAAAACTACAATTTACACAAAAAAGGTTTACTACAATAATGAAAAGTACACAAGTGACCACATAGCCACTACCCGGTTCACATGTAGCGGAACTTACGTACGTCCTTGTTAATAGTTGGCTTACAATACGCGCAGGAAGCCTTGTGCATGCTTCAGTAGAGAGCGGAAGAGGTCACGTGACATGACTTCACACACGTAACTAGTCAAAAGATGATTCAACATATGACAATATGTACATAATCCATTCTTGCTTATAGAAACGATAACGCAAATGTGAAAACAATGACGAAAACAACACCTCATTTTCTATGCATCATGAGGCAATTCCTTAAACTAAAATTTTAATGACGAAAGATAGCTCGAGGAGGTCCAGCAGCATAACATACTCGTCCACTGGACTTCAATTCACTGATCTCCTGCTATGGGGAAATTTAAATATATTGTTGTATTAATTAGAGCCAACTGAGAAATTCAATGCCATGGCCGGGATTTGAACCACGGATCTATGGTTAATCAAAAATCACCCATATACCGGAGTAATGTATTTAAAAGGATTAATTCTTTAAGTATTAATTCCTCAATATAAATTTACATTAAAAAATAATCTACGATAAAAATCCTGGTAATTAAGTACTTACAATAGTTAGTCGCCACAAGTAGTTGTCTCAAATATGAGAACCTTAAGTGGTCCACCGGGAAATAAGGCACGTTGACCATGGTAGCTCAAGGGTCAGAGCGACTGGACGGAAACCAGGAGATCCGTGGTTCAAATCCCGGCCATGGCATTGAATTTTTCAGTTGGCTCTAATTAATCAAAAATCACCCATATACCGGAGTAATGTATTTAAAAGGATTAATTCTTTAAGGATTAATTCCTCAATATAAATTTACATTTAAAAATATTGTTGTATGCTTAATTCATTAACAATATGATTATGTAAGAACGCATGTGTCCAAAAATGACGGCAGCCAGGTGTGTTCGAAAACGCACAGGATTCCATAAGAAGTAGAGCTGAAGCATGTGTAAGAATGCACGTTAAGTACATAGAGTATCTGCTCAGCAGGACAAAATGTCAGAAATCATCACAACCCCTGTTTGGTGTTTAAGCACGCTTACTCAGCAATTTTGTTGTTAAACGTTGTAATAGCTAAATATTCACAAGAATTAATATGCGTTTCAATTGGGATGATGATTGTCCTTGAGCGCCACCAGGTGAGCAACCAATCGGAGTCCTGTGGTGTTGTGTTTTATTTCTCCTGAGTGGTGTGTGACGAGCGCCAAACTGATAAATCTCTAATAGATACTATTTTCAGTAAGACAAAATTTCAGATTTTGCCAAAACTGATCCATGAGGAAGGAGATGGTAATGTATTTAACATAACCCTAAAACCCCATAGTTTTAGCTCAAGTAGTTTTCCTAATACAAATAAATAAAGTATACCCCATTATATTATAACAATGCATTGCGACTTAAGCACTGTAATGAATATCGTTATTGGTTGGCATGTACGTGAACGTATACTTGAAATTACTCAGAACTGAAATGTAAACATTTGACATGACGTGATAAAAGAAATATGTACTTTGAATAAGACAAGGTGTTTGTTAAATTCGATGAGAGGAAACGATAAACCTCTTTACTCTGGCAGAACGTGTCTGGTGAAATTATATGTATGGTTCGTAATCTCTGTTTACTCTAGAGAGTTCAAAGCAGCATTATTCAGTTACTCTTCCATGAACAAGTGTATCTGCTGGATCAGTGAGATAGGATCCGCCTTCCCCCTTACTCCTGTCAGAACAATTAAATTGAGTTAATGTGGGCTCAAATTATGTTTAAAATAGAAATACTGTTTTTAAATTGACTGACGTCGAACGACTTATTAACAAAGAAATTATCAAGGAACACAACAAGGCTGGGAAACTGAGTGAGACATCAGATTAACTACAAGAAGACGACTTTAGGAAAGAAATAGCACGTAACGAGATTTTGCAACCTATCATCATAAATTTGCAGTACTCAGACGATGAAGACAATGACGAATTATCTCTTAACGTAACATTCACAGCTGTACGGATGTACCTCTTGTATTTTCGTTGGATTAGAAAAATAAGTAATTTATAAACTACAATTCATTTTAAACTAAATATTTAAACCATTTGCGTAATATACGAATATCCACGTTGTAATTGTGATGTCAACAATTGCTTTATTATAAAACTTACGAAAATTCAGTTTGCGTTAGGGATAAGAACACTCGCAAGTGTGCGAGAGAGAGGGAAATATTAAGAGAGTAGGGGTAACGAGGTGGCAACGCTGACGGCTCTACCGCATCTGATTCGCTACAGGCGAGAATTCTTCCCATTTGAAACACATAATACCTTATTGGATCAACTCCATTATCTGAGTGTAAATACATAGCACAAGTAAATTGGTCCGTATCTTCACAGGTATTTCTTTCATGACATACAGTAACATAACTCACTGGTGGCGTTAGTTACTTCCCATTTGTTTTTCAAGACTA
This sequence comes from Mantis religiosa, assembly GCA_030765055.1. Lineage (NCBI taxonomy): Eukaryota > Metazoa > Arthropoda > Insecta > Mantodea > Mantidae > Mantis > Mantis religiosa. The sequence goes on from CM060958.1 coordinate 86,011,770, forward strand.
AGTAAGTTGTCAATAAACTGGCTACAATTATAAAGTAAAGAGAAGCGTTATGTTTGGAGAGGGCAGAGGTATTTTAATACCAGCATAAATCCTCTTGTTACTTCATAATCCTTGTTATTTGTTATCAAGTCCACCTTCCGTATGCATACGGTGATTTGGAAATGCAAAAATGAGTCTTACTGGAACATGCTTCATCAATCTGTAATTTTTGGCCCGCGGGTAAGTTTGAGATGCTTACCAACATCAAAGCACAAAGTGCACGCGTTGCAGAGAGCAAAGTTGTGCTAATCACGAAGCGCCTACATGAATAACGATTTTCCAAGAACAAGAAAGGGCCATCAGGAGGAAGCGGAAAGTTTAGCCGTGTGCTTGCTGCTTGTACTCCCCCCGTACAAATTTAACACCTTTGTTTAGGAAGCCCAAGTGCTGACATGAAGTCTAGCGGAATGTTCTGGATCCTGCCTTCCCTCTTCAGCAGGATACGATAACATTCCTCTCTCTCTGCTGTTGCTACGGCAAGCTTTGTACACAACGAAATTTTCTTCAGGTAGGTAACTATATAAAACTAAAGCAAACTTCTCGGGAACCGTTTTAGATCGCATAATCGGCTTTGTGTAGTTCTGCGAATACTACCAGCTTGTTATTGTATTAAATATGCTGCATAATTGGCTCATTATGGCACGCGTGCTAACAGTAGAAATAACGTAACAAGTTGCCTTTAAAGTAAAACCATTTTCTGATACCTATTTCTTTTCTGAGCAATGCTGATACAAACACTTCTGACAGTTATTAAAATAATTAAGATCTGAATATAGATATACTTTGCTGTGCAAATAGCCTGTAGTCATAAATGAACTGAAATCGCAACTGAAAAAGTAAAACTAGTTTATTAATTAACGTGGAGAGGGTGTTTTGATATCTTTGATTGGCTAAAGCTAGACATGAATCTATTCGTATTGTATGAAAACGAATGGTGGTACAATAGCCAATGAGGGATGGGGTGGATTCGATATATTACAACCCTTAATAGCTGATCTCTTCTCTTCAAGAAATATGGTGCATGCTAGAGGTCGTTTTAACAACTGAACTTGTCAGGGAATAACAAATAAAAGCAGAAAGAAAAAAATAATAACGTCTCATAACATATGAAGACTCCCTCACTTAGGATACCAATTATTAAAATATTTTTTGTAACAAATTTTTGGTAAGATTGTGTTAAATGTCGCTTTCACTGTAGTTTATACCACAAACATTCAGGTGCCATATTTGTCAAGATTGTCCATGGTAGCCTAAGTACAAATTACGTATTTCTATTATATATTTATAATAATGTGTATTCGTTTATTAGTATGCAGTTACACATTAATTTCTTTGTCTATTCATAGGAATGCTTGTTACATTATCAAGTAGCTAGTAATTAGAAACGGAAAGTATTGCATTCCCCTAAAATATTCGATGTGAGATTTCACAGGAAACAATGTTTTGAGACCCCACACAGGACATTTTACAAATGTTTAGCTTTATTCGTGTCTATGTTTCTGTGAATTTCATACATGTATACCATGTATACCAAATTTTATATTTAAGTTCAGTATCTTCCAAAGAAGCAATACAATTCTTTTCAAGAAGTTCCTCCAGCCCAAACTATCCTTCACATGGAAAAGTTAGTTCATACATATTTATTTGACTTAAATGGTTAGTAATTTCCTTTAATGTCCTACATATTAAAGATAGAAACATATTTTGAATTTTATGGGTATAGCATGTGAAGTTATCTCCATTCGGAAGGAATTTTGAATCACAGTTATACTCCATTTGTGAGAAATCTATTACTTTTGAGGTTTTCCAGGTACATAAAATGATCATCCATTCAAACTCTGCAAGTATTCGTTGAAAGTGGAGGGTAGAATTACTTTTAGCAATCATTTAACTATTCTTAATATATGGCATGTTATTTAAAATTGTAAAGCAATTTTTCAGAAACTCAAAGATACAAAAGATCTTTTTTTTTTTTTTTTTTTTTTTTTTTTTTTTTTTTTTTTTGACAACGTACCTTTACTCATCCTCATAATTCCGATGGTCCTTCTCAAAATAGTCTCCCCTGAATGCGATGTACTTGACCCAGCATTTCTGCCAGTCTTCAAAGACATGCTGGAAAAACCACTTTTTGAGAGTTCCTTCAAAATCAACTCCGTAGCCTTCACCGCTGCTCAGATGATGGATAATGCCTCCCACGAAGGTGTTTCTTCAAGTGAGGGAATAGAAAATACTCACATGGGGCTAAATCCGGACTATAGGGAGGGTGAGGGAAGCACTTCACGTTGATTTTTGCAAGATTATCAGCAACAACATTGGTAATATTTGCGGCCGCGAATTATCGTGATGCAGCATTCAGCCTGCTTCACGGAAATGTGATCTTATGCGCCTGAGATGGACTTGCTATGTTTTCAGGACATCACTGTAGTATTGCCGAGTTACTGATGTGTGTGCAGGTACAACATGCTGATACACCATTCCATGAATATCAAAGAATGAGATGACCATAACTTTCCCAGCAGAAGCAACCACTTCTGCTTTTTTGGGGATTTGGTGATGAAGAAGAGCTTTGCTGTTTGTTCTCAGAATTAAATTATGATGTAGCCAAGTTTCATCAGCAGTGACCACGTTTGAAAGAAACTCCGAATCTTTCCATAACATCAACTTTAACTGCATGCAGACCTGCATACGAATGTCCTTTTGTTCGGGAATCAACAGTCTTGGAACCCATCGGGCACAAACCCGTCTCATGTGTAATGTTTCTGTCACCAACGTGTGGGTGGCACCCAATGAAATGCTCAGCATTTCAAAAAGTGATCTTAAGGTAATTCGTCGATCCTCTCTGACAATGGCAGCAGCAGGGTTGATGCTTTCTTCCTTAAGAGCAGTAGCTGGAGCTTCGGGTCCACCTTCCTTTGAAATTCATTGTCTCCCCTCTGTAAACAGTTTAAACCACCTTCGAGCTGTGCTATAGGGAAGAAGACTCTCCATAGGCCTCCTGTAACATTGTATAGGCTTCAACTGAGGATTTGTTGAGACGAAAGCAGAATTTCAAAGCCGCATATTGTTCCTCGCGTGCTACCTCCATTGCAGCGGTAGGCGATACTGAACATGTCTGAACTTGCCTGGTTCTCACAGGCGGGAACCAGGAGTACCAAAATGAAACTACTACGGCGTGTTTGTTTCACATTAAGCTAACAGAATATAAGTCTGAATTTTAATGCGAAAAATTCCGATCGTAAGAAAATCATGATCATTCTTTATTGAACAGACCTCGTAATAGTGAGTGAGTGTGTGGTGCTTTAGGGCCCGTCGACAAGGTCATTTGGGCCCAAAGTCAACACTAAAACCTAAAAGCTACACAAATTAAGCTAAAATGTAAAATAAAAATAAAAACACTCAACTATTAAAATTACATAAAAACCTATCCCAAGACAACTTAAACTCTATAAAATTAACAAATATAAAATGCAAGTTAGACTTGTTTATTAAAACCGATTTGGGCAACAAACCGCAGTTCCTTAACCACGGCCACTGGGTCGTCCCCTAAAACACCCAGCAAGTTAGTCCCCAAGCATACTGACTGGCGAACGCGGGCATACTGCGGTCACTCGAGTAATACGTGCCACACAGTGAGGCGTACTGCACATGGACCTCGTAATATTGTTCTCAAAAATAATGAAAATCTTACAATGTAAAAATAGTTTGGGGAAGATTTCCTTTTATTATATACCTTTGTGCTGTAACTTTAGAAAGCGCAGAGCTTGAATACTAATTAGATATGCAACATGCTCTATGAATACTCATGCATTTGTCTCCACCAGTACCTCTGTTTCTCTTTTTCCCATCCATATGTGTGCAAGAGAATCGTACAACTTTGAGACAGATTATACTGTGGGATATGAGAATATATAAAGTTGCGTAACATTTGTTGCACGCTCGTGAAAGGAATGTTAAGCAAGAGAACTTCACAACAGTTAACGTCAGTATGCGGAATATATATTTGTGTGATAGAAAGGAAGAAAGAAACGTTAAGATAAGTTCTGGTGTAGCGATAGAGCATAAAGAGAGGTTGATCTCCCGAAGTTTGTTGCTTTCTTTTCTGCTTGAATAGGTTTTGGTTTCGTTAAAACCCACACACACCGTGGGCCGTGTCAAAACCCCCTCTGGGAGACAAGTTTATCGGGCAAGTTCACCAGAAGATGCGGGCTGCAGCCAACCCCGGGAGAGTTTTGCTTTCGCATGTAAGACGGTACCCTCCCTTAATTCCGTCCGTCCAAGAAGACCCAGGGGAACTGAGTAACAGAATTGTGGGTGTTGCCTCGTCTGCCTGCCCTACCAAACAATGTAAACCCTTCTTCCAGATATTATTGTGCTGCAAGTCCACGTCCCTGGACCATGTACAAGCTTGGAAAAGAGCAAGAAGTTACAGAAGCTTTAGTGCTACACTGCTAGTGCAAAGAAAGCGGACCTCAATACAATATAATCCTAACTCCCAGCACGTTATTTCTATATTTCTCTTTGTTAAACTCTTTCCATATCTTTTTCTCCCGTTCTCTCCTTTTGATTATGTAATATAAATGCGGCACGGTGTTTCAAAAACTATCAATAAACCGTTCGTTCTCTTATGGAGTGAAAATAAAAATTAAAACATAAGAAAACGATTTTGCAGTACATTTTTTCCCTCACTTGCTGACCTAAAGGAACTCGACAGTTTTTTATGGTAAGCGCCTTAAACACATGAATAATAGCAAGGGTATTTTAACTAAAAATGCTAGAATTATTCTTAAATATAGATGAAAACTTATAACATTTCTTAAGAAATGAAATATAGAAAATATATAAATATATTTAAATTTACTATAGGTAACACTTCTAAAATTATATCCTCTGAATAAAAACCTGCTAAAAATGGTATTCCACATAAAACAAACTTTGATACTAAATAATAAGAATTTTATCTTTAGGATTTGCTGATTTAGCGTTTTTCATTTGTTAACTCATGCCTTAACCAGTTGAATAATAAGCTAGCAGCTTTTATTCAACCAATACATATTCTTAATTGGAAAAACTTATATATTTTCATGATCATTCAATATTTATTGTCACTATTTATGAACTCCAAAATACCATACTTTGTACACAAGTACTCAGAAAGGTGTTCTTATTTTTCATAAAACTGAATTATTCTTCCTATTTTCAAAGCAGAACCTAATGTATGCTTCATTAAATTGTAAAAAAAACCAGTTCAGTTAATTTTTAGTAAAATGGCGATGAGCAGAAGGATTTAATTAAGTGCAGTTTAAGAAGACCTTTTTTAAAGAAGATAATGCATTTTTATACGAAACTATGACAACTCGTGGAGAGACGGTGCCGTACTATCACCACGATTTACGTCACAGATGTAGCATATGGACGTATTAAGCCAAGTGTAATTTACGTGCCAGTACAGATCTTACATCAGTGAGAGAGGAGCTTCATTTTTCCCTTAATTTTGTTTCTCTTTCTGGTTATTTTCCGTGAACATTTACACGCTATTGTTGATGTTACTGATACTTTCTTATATAAATGATTAGAGAGATGATTCCAGTAGGGGAGGGGATCCATCCCCTTCAGCTGCCGTGGTGCGGGCGCTGCGGACCCTTAGCACTCGTGGTACCTCTGACGTTACTAGAGGAATCTCGGGCCGAACATTCGAGCCCCTCCCTCTGGGAGTTGTTCGGATTGGGTTGATCTCGAGGGGGCAGTTGTTTTCGATACCCGTGGGTGATCGGGTACGTCACCGGACGAGTTGAGGGAAGCCATTAATATTCCCGGGTACTGCCCTGCAGAGCTAGTAGAAGGCGTACTAAATCGCCAGGCAGCCCCACCGAGGTCATATCGGTAGCCTTCCCATTTTGGTGTTGGCGCACGTAAGTGGCGTATCCACTTCCATCCCGTCTTGTGTCCTTCTACCAGATGGGGGGGGGGGGCCTTGTTAGTAACCCAGGTCTTGCCCTATGGAAAGCCCCACAGAGGACGCCAGGTGCCCTTTGGAACAGCTCGGATGCTCCCTGGTTGAAAGAGGCCCGGGGTTTGGTCCTACGGGGCCAGAGTTAATGGGGGTAGAACGTCTGTACTCAACTCAATTAGAGATGATCTTAGTTGCACTAAGTTTGTTGACGTATAAAATTGTGCAGCCTGAGTACTCAGTACATAGCCTTGATTCTTGTCCATCTATTTTATTGTGTCTTTAATTGTATGTGTAGAACTTTAGTCGGCATAGTGACTGTTCAATCCGACATTTACTTGCCGACTCAAGGAAGTCAAAAATCTAGTGAGTTCGGCCGGTACATGGTATTTAAATCCACGAATTTTGTAGCTATAAGGAGGTATATAGGAAAATAATGCAGAATCGAATTGCTATATAATAACCTTTATATCATTGCACGAATTAATGGAATTAAACGTAAAAATGTAGCTTTAATTTTGGAATTATAAGTTTTTTCTTCCTTTTGCAAGTTTTTCTATCAGTTCTGGTTTTATAGCTATTATGAACACAAAGAGTATTAGGATATCATTTCTCAACCCAGTATCTGATGCTTCTGGTACTTCTTTTAATACGTATTATACAATTTACTAGAGGAAAATATAATATATAAATCGTATTCATTTTTTTATTCGAGGCTGATTTGTGCAGGACTTATTCCGATATTCTGAACCTATAGAACTTTTTGGTTTGAATTACGATGTTCACGCATAAGCGCGTACACATGGTTATAATAACATATTAGAGGGAGTTAAGGCAACTTCAAAGCCATATTTCAAAATATATTCCTATATTTATCTTTTTTATTGAGATGGAGTATAAAATTCCATAGCAAGCGACAGAGAAAATAATAATGCAGTCATTTCTGAGGACAATTTACTACACCTATATAAGCAGAATTAGACACATTTCATGTAAGAAGTCCTTGTTCTGTCAAGTATAATTCTACATTTACTCTTTATATGCATGGTTTTTAATGAATATGCATTCTACTATAGCTCTGCATTTCACCTGAAGTAAGTTGGACAATTTATTGTATTTTCCCGTTATGTAAAATCTAGGAAGAGCGAAGCAAGTATCTCAAATTTTTATAAAAATAAATAATCTTAGAAACAAAGAGGAACAAGAACTGCTTCATGTAAATGGTATATAAAACAGACAATCCAGTTGCATCCTTTAAGGGTGCCTATTTTAAATATTTACTTCACGATCGAGAACTTAACTGGAAGGTATTTGCAGAACTGCACTGTTACCGGAGTTGGACTTCCTCTGTATCAACATGGCTGTACGGATCTGTTAGAAAACATACGCTCTTGCAACTGGAGTACAAGTTGTAGCTCTCTACTGCGAACAAATTTACAAGAATTCAGTACAGTATGCGTGAATAAGCAAATCATAATGATGTTAGTTCGAAGTAAGCCAAAATGCTTAGTTAGATGATCTAATATATCACTGTTGCAATCAAAGTGTCAGGTCAAATTTACATATTCTATCGCTCTCCCGAGTTCGAATTTCGGTCGGGGTGAGCTACCTGGATAAGGTTTTTTTTTTTCGGGGGTTTCCCTTATTCTTAAAGATGAATGTCGAGTAGCTTTAAGCACAATGGACCCCGGACTCATTTGAGCATCATTTCATCCATCTCATTCACCGTCCTATATAACTTAACATTGGAGGACGTAAAATTACACACACACGCACGCACGCGCGCGCGCACACACACAAATCACTCTCCCTTTCTCTTTCAAGCTAGATCCTTCCCAAGGATGTTCCGATTAGAGGAGAGCAATATGGCCGTTAGTAGTTAGGTATGGATACTTAAAACCACTAAGAATATATTGTGTTGCTCTCAGCTTTCTCTTCTCGTGTACGAAATATTCTCACAGGCGCTTACATCTCTATTTCCTGTCCTTTTAGATAAGAAAATATGGGAATTGTCTTATTTTATTGTAAGTGTAAAGGAAATATGGAAATTCAGTATGCTTTAAGTTATAGTAAAATTTTATACACGATATTGACCAATAGGTTTATGACTTTGGAATTCTATTCTATTTGCATGGATATAAAAATAAAAATGAAGAGTAATAGCTTTCCGTTTGAGAAAAGTAGGGGCATTGGAAAACTCAGACAAATAATAACAAATACTTCCGAAACTTTTCGCACAGTAAAAATGTCCTCCTTTGATACAAACTGTGTGTTTCAGCGAACCCCACCTTTATTGTTTAGTCTGAATTTATCTATCTCTTATAATGAAGATGATTGCTGAAGATATTTCCGGAAAAATTAAACTGCACATTTCATTTGTCATGAAAACATGTAAAGCAGATATTATTTTAATCAAAAATCATTAGTCGTTTTTGAGAAATTCGACATTTATGAAAACTTTTCTGCGCAAAGTGTACTCCACTGTGGGGAGAATTGTTTAAATATCATTTCACATTACTGGTAGGTGCGGAATTTGAATACGAAATTTGGTATTTACAAACATACCTTAATCTAAAACGGCTTTTATTTATAAATTCAGGAGTCCCCAATCAAGTATTTCCGCTGAAATCTGGATAGCAAATTTTTGTACAGCTCATACGTTAAAGAGAAAGCAAATATTTTAGTAAAATATAATATTAATTCGCTAACCTAAGAAGCAGTTTAAGCATCCCATTTCAAGACATGGTTATTATGAGTCATCTGCATAAATGTTTTCCAGGGATTTCCCTTATCTTGTCTGGTAACTCTCAGTTCCATGGATCCCGAACATGGACCATCATTTTACCCATTTCATGCAACGTCCTATATTGCCTGTTTTGGGGGACGTTCATATAATATATAAACGATATTTCGAGATGTGCCAGCAGTATTTAGCTCAGTTAACAACGGTATTCTCATGAGATACTAAACGACTGATAAAGATAAGTTAAAGAGATGAAGGACTGCCCTTTCGAACGCTGTTGACTGAGGGAGGACCCCGCTGTAACGTGGTGCATTACTTTCTTTTCTAGCAGGATTTACCTTTCTCATTTCTATTATTTCGGTGATTTCAGGAGACCTAAGGGACTGGTCGATGTTGGATAAACAGTGCAGTTTCTTGGTTCTGGGCTCTACCAGGTGAGGGCTATGAGCCGCCTCAGCGGGTTGGGATGTCTCCAGAGGGACTGATCTCTATCAGCTTCTCGGGGTAACCGGGTCAAGTCAGGAAAGATTAGGGATCTTGCACATCTCTCAGCCAGTCTATTTACGACCTGTACCGTTTCCTAAACATATGCCAATGTGAAGCCCAACAATTAGAGTTATTATTGGTAAGAAATTGCCATGTAAGTTTTGTTCGTGCTACTACATGACCGTCTCAGTACGTGTTTGCCATATTTATTCACTGTTCTTCTGCAGCAAGTGCAGTAGTAATTCCAGTATTTAAAAAAGAAAAGCGTAATGACTATAATAATTATAGATGCATTAGCCTTTTAAATGGTGTGTATGCTAAAATAATAGCCGAACGATTAGGGTCAAATAAATAAGCTGTAAATAACACTTAGAAGATTAAATTCTTAGAGAATTACTGTGTATAACACTTCACTAAATAAAGTACCTGCAAGCCCACCTCGGTAATGTGGTGGAAGCGTGTCTGCCTCACGTTCAAGAGGTCCCGAGTTCTAATCTCGGTTAGGGTGAGTTACCTGGATAAGTTTTTTCCGGGGCTTTCCCTTATCCTGAAAACGAATGTCACGTAACTCTAAGCTCTATGGACCCCAGGCACATTTGAGCATCATTTCACCCATTCCATTCATCGTCCTACATGATTTAACGTTCGAGGAGGTAAATTACAAAACAAAAAAGTGCTTGCAAACAAGGAATCAGATTAGTACTTCCTTGTGAAGTTTTTTTTTTTTTTTTTTAATTTACGTCCTCCTACGTTAAGTCATATCTGACGATGAATGCAATGGGTGAAATGATGTTCAAATGAGCCCGGGGTCCATGGAGCTTAAAGTTACCAGACATTCATCTTTCAGGATAAGGGAAAACCCCGGAAAACCCATCTCCAGCTAACCTATCCTGACCGAGATTCGATCTCGGGACCTGTTGAACGTGAGGTAGACATGCTACCACCACGCTACCAAGGCGGGCTTTGTGAAAGGTACGTAAATTTCCACTGAACTCGTAGCTGTATGACGTACCTATTACCTCCCAAAAATATTAATTATTAGCGATGCTATCAATTGCCAAGATGATATTATCACCGCAGTACTTCTTTTACAATCCAGTAAATGTAATGATAGGGGCTGTCGCTTTTAAGCACCCTTCAAACATCGGTCTATGCTGGCTTTGAAATAATGAACTGGGAACCAGTAAGCCAATATAACCAACCGACCATCTAAACAGTCTTACTACCTGACTGCCCAGCGAGCCCCTATCAGCTGATAGCTCACCGCCAAAGTATTAATCATAAGGTAATTTCTCACCGACCGTGACTTTGAACTTAACAAAATGGCATGAACTAGATATTACCGCCAATAGGATGCTGCAGAAGCACACATTCTCTTTCACGAGCGTGTTTGTAATATCATGGTCTTAATGATTTATGACCACATTAATCAGCATTATGTTTTGCATTGCAAAACCGTGCGATCAGCGAAGAAAAATGCATTCGCCCTGTTTATCTTTTGAATTTATTTCTATTAGCATAGCGACAACTGGAATTAAACCACGTTATATGTTGTGGTGTTAAGCAGCCGTTTATATACACCTACATTGTGCCGACCACTGGCTACTTGTCATTGCAAATTAAAGCTGAAGAGACATCGCTGTGCGGTAAAATATCCGATTTGGAACTATGAGTCATCAGCAAAATATCCTATTTCTGGACAAAAATTATCTGCTGCAAAGCCGAAATATATGGCAACCAGGAGAGCGGCAAAAGTACACATTATCAAAGCTCAAGAGAGAAAAAGGGGGTAGTTTAATTAATTTAACTGCTCATTCATTTTAAATAGTCATTAAACACAAGTAAATAAATCAAAGTCAGTGCTCTTTAAACAATCGCTCCATTAAAGCGATCACGTTCATCCATATATCCAGGTACACCAGGGATGTATAAACAGAACAGTAGCCATCACCTTCACAATACATGTGCAAATACAAATTACGTTAAAACATCAATGTCGGCGATGTTTTGAGTTCAGTATTGAGTGGTTTGCTGAGATACGAATATTTTCAGAGGAATTTACCAACTTGGATTACACTCCTATAGTTAATAAATGTCAATTTAAAATAAACATAACTGTTAATATAAAATACTTATACGAGTATATTCCTTATTTTCCCTCTGTATTACTTTGTGTTAATTTATGTGTTTCTTGTGTTTTATTTGTATTTTTATATTACAATGTGTAAACAATATATATGGTGAACATTGTAATTGGGCTTATAAGCCTGTTATGTTCATAATAAATAAATACATAAATAAATAATTAATGAAATAAATAATTAATGAAATAAATAATTAATGAAATAAATAAATAATTAAACAATTAATGAAATAAATAAATAATTAAATAATTAAATAAATAATTAAATAATTAATTCATGAATGAAATAAAGAAATAATTAATTAAACAATTAAATAAATAATTAAATAAATGAATAATTAAATAAAAATAAGTAAATTAATTAATAAACAAATGAACGAGTGAACGAACGAAGGAAGGAACGAAGGAAGGAACGAAGGAAGGAATGAAGGAAGGAACGAAGGAAGGAACGAAGGAAGGAACGAAGGAGGGAACGAAGGAAGGAGCGAAGGAACGAAGGAACGAAGGAACGAAGGAACGAAGGAAGGAACGAAGGAAGGGACGAAGGAACGAAGGGAGGAAGGAACGAAGGAAGGAAGGAAGGAAGGAAGGAAGGAAGGAAGGAAGGAAGGAAGGAAGGAAGGAAGGAAGGAAGGAACGAACGAACGAAGTTAGGATTTGTTCGAAACTTTCTACAATGTGATCGAATGTTTCACTTGTATCAACACACGATTTTCCTGGAGTTTATTATCAAGATTATATTCTGTTTCTTCAAAGTCTGTTTCTAAGATTATCGACTGATTTATTTGTTTTTAAATTGCCAATTCAATTCTCTACAAAAGCCGGCGTAGGTAGCGTGTCTGCCTTACGTTCAAGAGGCCCCGAGTTCGATTCTCGATCACGGCGAGTTACCTGGGTAAGGCTTTTGCCGGGGTTCTTCCCTTATCTTGAAAGACGTATGTCGGGTAACTCTATGCTCCATGGACCCCGGGCTCATTTGAGCATCATTTCATTCATCGTCCGGTATAACAACGTTGGAGGACGTAAATTACACACACACGCGCACGCACACACACATTCTCTACAAAAGTTTGTTGTAGCATAAGAATCACACATGAAGATTGTGCATGGGCAATGTTTCTGCTCTTACATTACTAAACTGAAACACGTGGTCTAACAATTTGTGTACAGCAAAGACCTCATGTTAACTCATTTAGTGGTACACGGAGAAGAGGAAAAGTGCTCTCCAGGTTAAGCAATTACACCCTGTACTGCTAACGAAAGCTCTGTATAAAAATATAACTTCCGCACATTTTAACGATAGAAAACAACAGAAAGTGAGCATTCTAGTAAAATCTATACTATTTGTTAACAGAGAAAATTTAGCATGTATGCAGAGCATCATTAAAATATATGGTAACCAGTTTTGCAAAAGTTCTACAAAAAAAAAAAAAAAAAAAAAAAAAAGTTTGGAACATACTGTTGTTGGAAGTGCATCAAATCCTTACTTTATACGAGAGCTGTTCAGTAAATAATGGGCATAATTTCTTACGGTCATAATTTTTCGCACTAGAATTTAATCTTCAATCTGTTAGCTTAATGTGAAACAAACACGCCGTAGTAGTTACATTGTTGGTACTCCTGGTTCCCGCCTGTGAGAACAAGTCAAATTCAGACATGTATAGTATCGCCTACCACCACAATGGAGGTAACACGCGAGGAACAATATGCGACTTTGAAATTCTGCTTTGGTCTCAAATCCTCAGTTGAAGCTTATACGATGTTACTGGAGGGGTTCCGGGGTTTTCCCTTATCCTTCAAGACGAATGTCGGGTAACTCTAAGCTCCATGAGCCCTGGACTCATTTGAGCAGCACTTCACGCAATTCATTCACCGCCCAATATGACTTATCGTTGGAGAACGTAAATTACAAAAACAAAAAAAAAAAAAAAAAAACAAAAAAAAAAGTCTGCAAGGAAGTATGAATGAGAGTGTGAATGTGTGCGTGATCTAATGATTAAAAGCCAACGGATACGAGTCAACACCTTTGGTATGTTCCATAGGCGAGGTATAAGTGGAACAAAAAATGAATATTACACCTTTTTGTCTAGATTGGATATAATATACACGTTTCGATCTAAGTATCGCATACATATGCAATACTTAGATCGAAACCTTTCAATAATTATTACCAAACTATTCTTTACATTTCCTCGTTATATTTTAACTTCATTACCAAGGTACTAAATTCGTGACCCATTTTAAAGTTTAATAAAAAAATAAGTATACCATAGATCATGGCAATTGTTATACCAGTAGAGAGGGAAACTGCCCAAGTCCTTCTTATAATGAAAGCCCGCGCTTAGTTGCCATGATTTATCGCTAGGTGGCAGTAGTTATCACTAATGAGAAAATGGCGTTCACTAAACTTGAGCAATCGTTTTGGCAATTTCAAAAGCCAGTATCTGTGTACAACAATACCAAGCATTGGTATGCAATTCAACTTATAGCACAAAATTTAATAATTTTTACTTCTTCTATTTTAATTATGTTTTCTCTCCTTGGTAAAACAGAAATAATCCCCTTAATAGATTTACAATCTATCACCTAATAACCTCAGCCATTTTACCTTTATTACAACGACCATTATTCTCAGCAAATCATAAAGACATTGGAACACTATATGTGAAATTCCGTGACGATGGTTGTACGTGCATCGCTCGTCGCCAAGGACGTCCAGGACCCAGCGAAGAAACAGTGAATAGTGTTAGAGAAGCATATCAGCGCAGCCCTCGTAAGTCCACTACCCCTGGAAATGTTGAGTTGGGCATCTCACAACCAACACTTGGTGAATTCTTCGCAAGAGACTTATGTTTAAACCATACAGGTTTTAGCTTCCTCAGGCTTTCAAAGAAAATGGCAAAAATGTACGTCTTAATTTCTACATTGAGATGCAAGGAAAGTGTAAAGTAATGGACTTTCATCTCTCCGGGAAAGTGAATCGGCACAATGTGTGCATATGGGGACTAAAAATCCCCATTATGTGGTGGAGTGTGTTCGAGATTCACCGAAGATGAATGTCTTCTGTGCCATTTTGAAAAAGAAAGTGTATGGGTCATATTTCTTTGTGGAATCAAGCATCAATGGGATGGTTAGCTTAGACATGCTGGAAACGTGCCTGATGCCTCAGCTGAATGAAGCCAGTACTGATTACAGTTTTCAGCAAGATGGACGTCCCTGTCACTAATCACAAAGTCATGCGAGCCTACCTGAATCAACATTTACTCCACAGATGGCTCGGACGAACTGGACAAGAAGATTGAAATGGCCACCACGATCATCGGTTTTAACTCCATGTGACTTTTTCTTGTAAGGCTTTGTGAAGGACAATGTCTGTGCCTCCGCTCCCTGCTAACCTTCAGGAACTTCACCACCGGATTACAGCTGCCGTGTCTATGGTCAGCCGTGACATGCTGAAGCATGTATGGGGAGAGATGGATTACCGCATTGATATCTTCCGTATCAGCAAGGGTGGACACATTGAACACTTATAAGCTATGTAACAAAACTTGGAGTGTTCCTCTTCATTTCCTGGCAAAAAGTTTTGTTATGAGTTGGGAAGTTTAGCAGTTATGAATTTTTAAAACGTTTCACGGACTTCTGAATAACCCTGTATTAATGTTATCAAGAACCGGGCTCATTGCACTGAAATATCTAGATACCAAAACCTTTATATATTTTTCAAGTATGGTTTACATCTATTGTACATTATAATCAAGTTACTTACCACGGTATGCTAAGTAACTTTATAAAGAAAGAAACGTGCATGCATTAGAAGTCAACCCCAAACAAAATGTAATATTATTATGTTGTAAATAACTCTATGGAACTTAAAAGTTTTATAAGATACAAGTGCTACTGTTACGAAAATATAATAAAAAAATGAATGTGTAGTTAGCAGATGCGTTGCTTGTTTTATCCATGTAACGACGAAAATTAACCATAGAAACAGCCAGATATCACGGTAAAAAGGATTTGCATTGTGACTTCCTTAGGGAACTCCTTGACGAAGAGCTGTGGTTGCTTCATTATACTCCTGTGATGCATGTACAGTGTATAGAAAAAAACAAACACACATTTATTTATGGCTCCCATCCTGCAGCATTATCTTCCCTTTGTAACGTCCGAGGAAAGGCAAAAACGCGATGCAGCCAGCGAAACGCAAACCCGGGGAGCAAAAAGTGGTTTTGACAAGTTTGCTACTTCTTGCGCTATATGTGCGTCTCTTCTAACGAGCTCCAGGTTCGATGTGGTCCATTGTGAGACTTCTGGCCTAGATTTAATTACCAAAAATAGTTTGGCCACACAGTTTGGTATTTTCATTTTATTTCTCTACTTACAGTTAGTAGAGGCACCCACACAAAAGGCTGATACTCAGATTTCATCAAGCATACGTTCTAAACACCAAAATTGGTAGTTAGATTTTCTTCCTCTCCGCAGTAACTGCTTTTCAAATTATTCTTGTAATTGTTTTGAATTTTCAAATAACAATACTATCCTAACTGGGTAATAGTTTCTTTTTTTGGCGCTCACATAAGTGTGGAACTCTGTTATTTAGCCTAGTGTATTCTACAATGAAATGTGTAAATATGAGTTTAAAGTTTATATTAACAAAAATTAGCCAGTACAATAAGCTTTGGTAAGAATAATTTATAGAAGAACAAACCAATTCATGTAAATGCAACACAATTTTTTACTTATTTTGATGTAGCATTTGTAAATAAATATATTAACATCAAAAGTAATCCTATCTCTGAATGGGAACAAATCTCTTCCTCAACAGATGTTATTCATCACAGATACATAAACGCAATATTTATATAAGCAATGCCATTGACAAGGATAAAGTAAATATTAATACTGTTAAAATCAAAAGAATGCAGTGAAATTATAAAGGTTAAATTCAGGATATAAGTTATTTAGCAAGTAACACTCAAGTGTAAAAGAGTAAATATGTGCCGTATTCACTCACTCACTCACACACTCACTCACTCACTCACTCACTCACTCACTCACTCACTCACTCACTCACTCACTCACTGTAGCGTATAAATAAACCAATAGAGCTAATGCAGTTGGTTTTTGTCTTAGACATCACCTTATAATAGTGCTTTAAATTGTGATTTTTAATTTGAACACTACCTGGCGCCATGAATGCAGTCATAGTTTTGCATTGGTATTGTTACTATGGTTGAAGGCTGAACTTATTCAAACATTTAGACTCAGGCAAGCTTCAGAAAATGTGCAAGTACTGGAAAATTCAAATTAGTAACAAAGCGCATTCAGGCAATGTTTGTAATGAATTTTGACCACTTGTTTTTAATATATATGCATCGTTTAGTTCTCAAGGTTTAGAAATTTAGTAACAATTCACTGAGAACGAAACCAAGCGGGTTGGCTCAGGTGGTTTCGTCTGTAGCCCGCAATCGGGAGACCCGGGTTCGATTCCCGTGGCCGACCTACCTGACCAATGGCTTTTCGGGGGTTTTCCCGGGTCGCTAGGCCAATGCTGGGTAGGTTAATTACATCCCACGAATTTCCTATCCCTCCATTTCATATTATCTCTCATCTGGTGGTCTATGTCAGGGTAGAAGTGTCGGCGGGTGTCTCGGCGGTGCACGGCAGGATGATATGCTCTGAAGAAAACTACTTCCTCCTTCGCTAGGTCGGTTGCCGGCCTCAGCTTCTCTACTGGGACAATTTCGGGACCGCCAGCCAGGAACATTTGGGAGTCGCATGGCCTGCCTGGGACCATTAGGGTTCGATTGCTGGGCTCGTTGCCACCCCGCAGGGAATAGGTTCGTAGTCCTGGCATGTCGAGGAGGTCACTATCCAAGCAAACTGTAGGGACCCTGACCTCTGTACTGTCGTGACTCCTTGGTTCTGCCACCCTCTGTCTCCTTCGCCTCATACTTCCACCCGGGTGTGCCTCCAATTGGGGCACAGCAACTATGGTCCCAGCATGGTGACCTACGTACCGAATCCCCTCCGTAATAAATTCCCAATCCCACTGAGAACGAAGGGAACATTAGCCCGCCTTGGTAGCGTGGTGGTAGCGTGTCTGTCTCACGTTCAAGAGGTCCCCAGTTCTAATCTCGATCAGGGTGAGTTACCTGGATATGGTGTTTTCCAGAGTTTTCCCTTGTTCTAAAAGACGAATGTCGCGTAACTAAGCTCTGGGCTCATTTGAGCATCATTTCACCCATTCCACTCATCGTCCGATATGACAACGTTGGAGGACGTAAATTACAAAAATACAGAACGTTTAGAATAGACGTCTTTTCATGCGAATAATTATAAATGTTGCTTTTCAATTAAAATTGCTGGAGAAATGTTTCAACAAATTAAGTAAGGAAAGGAAATGTTTCGTTGAAAACCTTCCCAACCGTGTCCTACTAAGTTTTGAATTTAAAATGTTTGGCTTACTTGCTAAATAAATGTTAATGACTATGAGAAGTTTTGGCGTGGGGCTTAGCAGCTTCACCCATAAAATATCATTTGTGCGTATGCCCAGGGGTGCGCCTACGAGGGAGCGGTGAGATGACAGAATCTAAGGATGGCCAAAGCTGAGGGGGAACGTCAGTAGAGGGCAGGATCCCTGACATCTATAGATTGAAACTCCTCGTTGGCGACTTGTACAATCGTTACCCTTCACGCTGCTGTCGTACTTACCCTAGAGAACCTGGGAACTGGAGTCCTGCCTCAATTCGTAAAAATGATGTTTCAGGAAGGTCGGTGAAGGAAATCCCCGAATGTAGGGCACAGACACTACCGCCTGAGTCATTCCGTTCGGTAAATGTTACAGAAACACGGGTGTCCCAATGACAACTATTCCTACTCTTGTTCAAACTATTCTATAAAAAGCGTATTTTTCTATCCTGCACGTTAATGAGATAAACCCGTGCATAAATTATCTTACTGATAATTTCCTTGTAGATTCAAGATAGTTGGCTTTAAGCGATAATCAAGGAAGAAGAAAGAATACTAAAAATGACAAGTCTTAATCTTAAAGGCAAATTTTATCAGACAAAAGCACTAGGAAGACAGGGAATGAAATGGGAGGATACCATACAGAGAGATGCTTAACGAATACTAGGAATAACAGGATGGAGAAGGAGAGCTGGAGAAAAAGAGGAAAGGAGGCATCTGCTGAAGAAGGCCAGGGCCCAGAAGGGACTGTAGCGCCACTTGAAGTAGAAGGGATAATCAAATCTTCTAAAGCTGGTCGTGGTGTGATGACATTGAAATAAATTTCTTAGCATGATCGGAGGATAAAAATTGACTAACGACTACCCATTTCAGAAAGGCTATATACATAAGAAAATTCATACAAATAAACCAGCATGTAATGAAAATGGTTTACTCCACAAAACAGAATTTGACATACTGTTCGTCCAGTGACGTTTTAGCTAGTGGGATGGGGTGCCCTTCCAAGCAGATATGGAGTTGAGCTAGTTGTGGGAGGGAGTGATTACTTAGTCTGAAGCAAGTGAGGGGGAAAGGCGCCTGACTGCAACAGTTTTCCACTATAAGCGGCACGCGCGGCACTAGCTCAATATGCCGTGTACCCCTCCTGACAGTAAAATGTTACGTGATAGACAAGCCACCCCAAACAGCACTAACTTGTGCGTTGTGACGACATATATATTCTTGTGTAGTAAAGACTCTTTCTTACCGTTTACGAGGTTTGTAAATGTCATCAGGAATGAAGAGAATTTCTGAGGACAGTTCCAGAAAAATCAAGATTTGAAATTCATTTGTCATGAAAATATCTTAAATGGTATTTTTTCAAAATGGTTAGAACTATTTGTTCTGACAATTAAAGTGATTAAAATAAGTAAAAGTATTCGGAAGGTGTTCCATGTAAAGGGAGTTCGGGATAAGGGGTTTTCTTAAGGATTTCCTGGTGCTTCGATGTGAATTCCTAAAAATTTGCAGCAGGCAAAATTTTTTGTAAAATGGAGATATGTTAATTCCCCACATATCCGTTAATTGGTGGACCTGCTTATCTAGTAACACTTGTCAGTTGCTCATCACGACTCCTCAAAGTCGGGGATGAAAAATTCAAGTATTGCGCCCGACACTTTTACCAATTTTACAAAATCCACTCAGTCTTCGCACTTTTGTCAAATGAGAAATGTGGAACGTATACGAGACTAACCGCCCCCCTCCCCCAGGTGCTTACTGCACTACGTACGGGAATTGGCGATCCCAGGGTCCCTAGCCAACCTGAAACCCTCGATGTGGGTTCCTCTTAGTGGTGAGGGGTGAGACAAAACACCACACACATGTTGGCCGTGCGTGGAGACTCGTGTTGGTGGAAAGGTTTGTCCTGGTGGTTGAGGGATGCGCATCTGAGCTCGTTCCAGTCTTCTTCTGAATTCGGGGAGGGTACGCATTACCAATACCCTACTTTGGTTTCTGCTTCGCCTAAACGGGAGGTTAGGGAATAACCCGCCCCTAATCAATCGGCCAGGACTAGGTACTGTACCGAACTCCAGAGTGAGTGGGACGGCGAGTCTGCTATGTCCCCTGTGTAGCCCTGTCATTCCAGTGGGATGACCCCTTGTTGGGCTCCGTGGTTGGTGGGGAGCACTGGGGGATAAAACACATACAGTTCCTTATGGCATATCCTAAAATTAAACATGGAAAAGAAATAGCTGAGTCTTGAAATCCTCGATATTTAGTTATTTGTAGAACTGAGGAAGGTCGAAAGTTTACTACCGTGAACCCGTTCATTATTCAGAAGGGTTTAGATAATATTGCTAGTCCTGTAAAGTCATGTACTGGATCTCGCAATGGCACGCTCCTAGTCGAAGCAGTTTCTCAGACACAGACTCCAAAATTCTTGAAAGTCAATATGCTTACTAGCTATCTGGTGCGCGTTCAATTGCATAGGACGCTGAACTCCTCGCGTGGTGTTGTAAATACCAGCGCATTGGACGGCATGTCTAATGAGGATATTCAGGAAAACTTGGCGGAACAAGGTGTGACAAGTGTATATCGAGTTCACCGCAAAGAACGAGGTGAACTAGTGCCCACTCGTACCCTGTTTCTTACTTTTGATCGGGTAGATCTCCCTCAAAGTATTAAGGCAGGGTATGAAGCTATTGAAGTGAGGCAGTATATTCCCAGTCCATTGAGGTGTTATAAATGCCAGCACCTTGGCCACACAAGTGATTCATGTAATGGAGTTTACACTTGCGTTGACGATGGGGAAGTCAAGCATGACAATGCATGCATTTCACCCGCAACGTATGTTAACTGCAGTGCGAATCATTCATCAAATTCCAGAGAATGTCCCCGTTTTATGGAGGAGAAGGCGATCCAAGAGATCCGGGTAAGAGAGAGGGTGTCCTTCGTGGAAGCCCGGAAACTCCTGCGTATTCGCCAGCCTTGTGTACCTAGGACCGTTACTTATAGAGCAGTTGCAGCGAAGCCGGTACCTAGACGTGAAATTGCAACACAAACTAGCGAAATAAACTGGGCAGTAATATCCGAAAAATCAATTACACCAAGATCACAGCCAAAGCAACAAGCACCAACACGAACAACAGTGAGCGCGCCGACCAAGTCCAGTCCTAAGAAGAAGGATGCAGCCAAGTCACTGCCGAAAGCACCTACTTGAAGAACATGTGAACAGGTAATATATAATGTATCGCCAAGGAAATTTAAGACCGCATATGACAAAACCGACTTCCTCAAGAAAAATAGTAAGACCAGTGAAAGGAAAGCTAGCCAGTACAAAAGTCCGGGAACATCTCCGTCTACATCTGAGGAGTCATCTGGAGAACGCTGATCGGCGACTTCAAACTTCGCCGGTTGCAGTTTCCGATCCTGCCGAGAGACTGGATTCGAAATAACCAGTGTGGAAGCCGTCCTCAATTGAGGATGTGGAGCGGGTAGATCCTGTCCTGACTACCCAAACGACAGTGAGGAAAAGGTAGGAGAAACCTGCTGAAAGTGCTAGCCCAGCCCCAAAGAAAAGGAACAAATTGGTTCGATCACCACTAACTTTTGTCATGGCAAATTGATATTGAAAGTAGTGATTTTTGTGCCTTTTGGTATTTTATTGCTACCTTTAGTTTTTAATTGTGTTTTTACGCATTTGCATTTATTTATTTTATTGTCATTTTGTTTTGATCTTGCATTTTAAATTTTGAATAATTTATATCTGGCTATTGCCAGGACTTAGCTTTTGTAAGGGCGCTGATGACCACTGCAGTTGAGCGCCCGAATACACACACACACACACACACACACACACACCCACACACACCCACACACACCCACACACACCCACACACACCCACACACACCCACACACACCCACCCACCCACCCACCCACCCACACACACACACACACCACCATCATCATACGAGACTAATAATATCGTAAAATTAGGAGTTCTTCCATCTAATTTTGTCATCGATCTTGAAGTTGCTATGTAATAAAGTAACAACTTAATCAGCATTTGTAGAGAACAAAATACCAAGTTGCACAAATAGTGTTTGCCAAAAAATATGTTACAGGTAAGAATGGAACAAGAAAGTGGTTGATGTACATGTTTGGGTTGCCATTTCTTGATCAAGGTGACGTAAATGAACGCTTTTTTTGAGGATTTAATGCCTGTGAAGGTTCAGAACCAAACACTAGATGATTTTTGTGCCTATATTGCAAACACATATGTCAGCGAAGATAATGCTTTCCGACCAGAGATGTGTTCTGTTTCATCGCAGTCCTTTCACTCTACCAACGCCTGTGCGACTTTTCATGCGGACTTAAACGCAAATTCTTATCATCCCCATATATTCATATTTTTTTACAAGTTTAGAAGACTACGCAAACAAACATATTTAGAATTTAACAGTGCAGCGAATAACATCTCGATTAGGAAAAAAAGGCGTTAAAGAAAGAGGCATTTATAGGAGGCCATGCTTGAATATTCAAATAGGCATAACCCAAGATATCAATAAATTAAGAAAGTGTCGTACAGGTACAAAGTATCAGTATGTTTGTAACTTTTTATTTTTTATTTTCAATATTTTGACAACGTACCAAGGTAATATTTTTAACCAAACCAACCAATATTATGGATACACAGACTCAAGTCCGTACAAAGTGGAAGGAAAAATATTATCTAATAATTTTGAAATTATTTAAGTGATGGCTGCCGCGGCATTTTAGAAATTCACTTAACTTCTAATTCTAACTGATATATCAATTTGTAGAAATTCTATTATGTACGTTCTACTAACCACGATTGTGTAGGAATTTACATCCCCTGCTTCTAGTCACATCCTTGGAAGATATTGAACTTAAGTAAAGCTCCCCACAGGAGAGAAAGCCTCCGGGGGTTGAGGGGGTTGGAAAAGTTCCCTACACCCTCCCCCGACACCCATGTCAGTTCAGTTAGAGACCATTTAAAAACATTCTGACGGCATCTTCATTTGGGAATGATTCTCCTCGGTTTTAGTTTACAGAGTGGATAGGGCGCATGTTTTTGTTAACGGTTCTGCTCCTTGTGTAGCATGCGTTCTGTCATACACATTCGCTGTCCTTGTCCCACTGTGTAAGGGGGCGGATTCCTTTCAGGGAGCATCTTTGCGGTTTTTTGTTGTAATTTACGTCCTCCAACGTTAAGTCATATCAGACGATGAATGAATGAAATGATGCTCAAATTAATCCGGGGTCCATGGAGCTTACAGATACCTGACATTGGTCTTTAAGGATAAGGGAAAACCCCAGAAAAGACCTTATGTAGGTAACTCACCCTGATCGAGAATCGCACTCGGGACCTCTTGAACGTGTGACACACACGCTACCATCTACGCTACCGAGGCAGGCTTCTTTGCGTTGCTGGACAGTACCAAATTTGGTATTTAATCGACTTTTTATTTTTGAGTTATGTTGTTCTCACACAGACACACACAAAGGCAGTAAATGTATATTTTTCTCATTGAAAGCTTTATAAGGAATTTTTGAATCGAACGCATTTCTTTCCTCACCATAACCCAAAAGTTGTAACTTGTTTTTATAAAATACACCATTTCATCTACTTTTTATAGGAAAACCTTAAGAATAAAAATCAAATTTTTTAGAAATCCCAAGATCTTTCGATATAACCCATCTAAGGGATTTCATAAAGAGTGTGTATACAAGAGTGTGTACGTTTAGCATTTAATTTCAGGGCCATCGGCCTTGAAGAATTCCTTCAATTTCAACTCGTGCTTTTCCTAACATAGTAAGTCAACAAGTAAACTGCACTAAATGTTAAATTTTGTCTGAAAAATTTTAAATGCTCTGAGTTCCTCTTCAAAGTCTTACATGTTTACATATTTCCTACATTATATACATCATTTTAACTTCTTCAATGGATAAGTGTGTATAAAAATCATCGTTTTTAAAATGATGCCAATATGAAATACGATTTCTGTCCCTTTTAAAACGCAGGCACATTACAGCTTCATATGTACTGCGCGTGGGTTTTAACGTTTAAATTCCCGCTGCTATTTCATATAACATCATAGGCGGTAATACTTACAATCTTAAAATAAAGGATGATTGGGAATGGACCTATAATATATGTTTAGTTGTATCCCAGGCATTTGCAGCTATAAGAACTGTGAAAAAAGGCAAAAACGCAATGAAACAAAAGAAAGTAAACAAAAACACTGAATAAGGGATGATCGTTCTGCCAGAACCTGTAAGTTCACGAGCCCATGGCTCGGTTAAATGAGAAAAGATGCTATTAAGAGCCACGAAGCAACACCTACTGTAAGTACCAAACTACTCCGGTTATTTATTTTGAATATAATCTCATTGCAGATATCTTATTGCATTCCAACCCAGAATTAAACCTTCTACAAACACGCTAACCCTTAATCATGTTGTTTAAACCTAGAATCGAATGCATACAAAACGCTGTTCTACAAGCTTTGCAATCAATTTAGACATTGCAGCTTTAAGTTATCAGCCATACTAATTAGGATTTGAAATTTATGTATTTTTAAGCTTTATAGAGCGTTTTTTGTAAAATATTTCTCTTAGGTACATTATCATAGTGGAAATATTTGTAATCTTTGGTACTAATTCCAATTCACAAGAAAATTAAGTTGAAATGTCTATATAGTGTATATATATTTATAACTATATAAAGTGTATATATAATAATAGCTTTGGCTTTGAAACTCAGTAACAGCGGAAATTCACAAAATTAAATATTTAACATTATGCCTTAAGTTTCGTATCGTTAAGGCAAGACTACACTGAAAATTCGCCGAAAATGTGGAAAATCATGGAATTTTCTTTATTGGAACTTTTGGTAGCTTAGGGTTTTTAATAATAGATGGCATGCTATTTTTACCATTTGCCACATTTTACGCCATTACGTGACAATTTAAAGAGACCCTTAACAATCGTTAAAAGTAACAATCATTACTTTAAAGTTAATTTTCTAAGAAAATTTTTTTCTAACACTTTTCAGTATACAAAACGCTACACGCGTCAAAGTTTTCCATTTAACTTGGTAAACTTAGTGAAACTTAGAGGATAGGTACACCATATGTAAATAAGAAACTTCACATTCCCATTTTTTGCTAATGCTCGTGTTTTGGAAATTATATGGTGTTAAGGAATAAAATATGTTAATATTTTCAAAACTTTGAGAGCTAACATATGGAAAATATTTTAGAACAAATGCTAAACGAATATTCCAAAAATAAGAATGTGGGTATTTTAAAATTGCTCTATTCTAGCCTAAAACAAAAAACTCAACTTAAAAGCTCAATCTTTTGACGCTTAGAACATTTTTAATTTTTACAATATTTTCTCCATGGTGTAGCTCTTATGGTGTAGCAACATAAACATTTACATGCAAGTATAAAATCATGCTCTAATTATGTGGCTAAATTTTCTTAGTCACAGGTTTATTATTATCGAAATTGGAATTTTCAGTGTAGCCTTACCTTAACAAAAAAAAAAAAAAAAAAAAAAAAAAAAAAAAAAAAAAAAAAACTGATGCCCGATTTCACAAATATATGTTAAAATCAAACTTAGCAAATGTAATGTAGCAATCGTAACAGCGTTAACAAAGGTTAAAGGTGTTATATTTCTTGCATTTCACCAATCTGTTTTCTGAAAACACGTGTTAATGCCAGGAAATTTGTAAATATTACAGCTACAGAAGGCTATGGATGAGTCGTATTATTTTCTGAACGTACTGCGCTGCGCTTTTGTTTACATTTTCGTCTCCACACAGCTAAAACTGGCGGATAAACAAAATAGTATACAAAAGCCGTGAGGCAAATTTCTCATCGATGGAGAAAGAATTATTGACTGAATTGGTACCGATGTATTAAGGATATTGTGGAAAATAGGAGGACGGAATGTAAAAGAGAAAGATGTCACGTGGGAGAAAATTGGAACCGAATTTAATTCAAATGCATGTGTCATTACTAGAAACACAAAACATCATCTTCAGTATTACGTAAATATAAAACGAGGTGCGAAGAAGTACAAGTGAAGAGTGACTTGAACGTTTCAAGACGGGAGGTGGACAGTGTATTATCCATATAATTCAGTGAATTATAAAATCGCAAAGATATTAATGCTTGAAGTAAAGGCGAGATCAGCACATTCCTTTCGACGCGTGTTCTAACTCAGTATTACTTTAATTTAAGCCGAGGAGGGAATGACAAGTAACGAGTGACTTGAATGTTTCAAGACGGGTGGTAGACAGTTTTATCCACATAATTCAGTGAATTATAAAATCGCAAACTTATTAATACTTGAAGCAAAGAGGAGATCGGATATTCCTTTCGATGCATGTTCTAACCTCTCTTGTACTTCCGCAGTAACCTTCATAGCAACTTGTTTGGACAGTCTATACCTTTGTAGAAAATGTTCTTCTGATAGCTCCTCAAAATAATTTCTCCTCATAGGCCGTGCTCTGTTACGAATGTCATTTACATGGTTTTAAATATAGCAAATCGACATCAACAGCTGTGTTCACGCCCGCCATCTTGACCTTTTGAAATTGTTAAGGACTTAACAACAGAAATATGGTTTGTTAGTTTAACAAGAGATTTAATCCTTGTGTTAAACTAACACTTGTTGGTGAAATGCAATTTTTGTTATAACTATTGTTAAACCCGTGTTAAGTCTTAACATCTGTTGGTGGAATCGAGCATGAAGTATGTTACTGGCAGTTTAAACGAGAGACATCATAGTCATTAAAACTTCACATAAAAAGTGTCTCAAAGCTTCACAAGCATTTTGTGTGGAATAAGACATATGCCGCGGATTTATTTCATTCCAAAGAATATGTATTTCATCACGATGTAGCAGTTAAGACAGCAAAAGAAAATTAAATGGAATCAACTTACAAAATGAATACATTAGCAACGTTAAAACATTTTAATAACCTTCATATATGGAAGTTCCTCGATACACTTAAGCTAGGTTCGTCAACCGCATATATGCTATAAAGGGAATTATGTTTAGCTAAGCGGTTAAGTTGATGCTCTCGTTGTGGGTAAGTTTCGCTTCTGTTTCATTACATATTTAAGGGTTTTTGTATTACACGAGAACTTAATCTCGTTTATGATATTTTATAAGTATGGGACCAAAGAGGAAGTAGAAAAGTTAAACATTTCATATATCGTGGTTGTTTACAAATGACATATTCCCTTCAAACATTTTTGCAAAACAATTAACTGAGCTTCAGTATTTGAAACACACTGTAAGTGCTAGAACAACGCAGAAAAATAAACCAAACTTAACAACAGATAATCACAAAGACATTAACAATGATAGGGCTAACTTTCAGTTTTGCTACAAGTAATAATCACTTACAGTGTCCGACAGTCTCATCTTCTATTTCCGTTTAGCTCACAATTCTATTGTGATGAATTGTGTTATGTCAAACACAAAGTGAGGGAAAATCGAACGATATCTTGTTTATCTCCTAAACTATTTAGAAATGACCTTTTATAGCTCTCACACATTGGAGGTGTACAATGCAATATTGAGAAGTATGAAGGGGTAATTGCTCTCTGGCCGAGACTCATTTATTCAAGCCTGAGCAGAATAATT
Source organism: Mantis religiosa (assembly GCA_030765055.1). Taxonomy (NCBI): domain Eukaryota; kingdom Metazoa; phylum Arthropoda; class Insecta; order Mantodea; family Mantidae; genus Mantis; species Mantis religiosa. The sequence goes on from CM060958.1 coordinate 86,039,264, forward strand.
GGCTGTGCGTTACCCCGTCACTAACTTGTATTCCTGCTGCACTGATTTAAATCCTATGAGTGATGTGCCAATCAAACATCAGTCTATCAATTGGATGCTAACCTTTACTTTCTCTAGGGCAACTATAATATTCTACCTCAGCTCTGAATCGATATTTCACAGGAAATTCAGTTTTAGGGCTTTCGAATAAAAGCATTTTTGCAATAAAGAGAAAGATAGATAGATAGATAGATAGAGAGAGAGAGAGAGAGAGAGAGAGAGAGAGAGAGAGAGAGAGAGAGAGAGAGAGTACGAGTATATAAACCTATCTGTTGGATAGCATAACTCAAAAAACGAAAAGTGGATTGAATACAATGCTTCATATATAATTTTCTTATATTCCAAGGATACGTAATGAAGATTTTCAGCAAAATCTCCTAATCCAAATCTTTAAGTAGAAAAACCTCTCTAAAGTGGAATTTAAGAATGTTTCTAATGATTTTAAATACATTTCCACAAGTTTTAAATCATTTCTAATATTTAAAAATACGCACAACGTGCATTAATACATGTTTACCTGAATAATTATACATATAACCTTGTCTTTTTGATTTTCTTTAGTTCAATGTTCCACTTTTGATGTTTCAGTTCACTATCACTCTCTATTTTCACCACAACAAATATTTTTTCAATGACACCATTCTCCTCTTGCACACCTCCACATGATATCTGTTGCACCGCTTCCCACACAACGCGCACACGCACGCCTCACCCGGATCATGGCGAGTTTTCTCCTTACAAGTCAAATACTGGAAACCATGTGCTGCATATCTTGTTACGAAATATCTTAGTTTGTAGTTTGGGCCCTTCCAGTTCTCCTTGGCCATTGCGTCTGCTGTAGAAATATTCCCAGATTTCTGTTTTCCTCATTCGATGTAAGCACAACCAACACCATTGGAGCTCTTGGAACCATCAGTATAAATTATAAAATGGTCCTCATATCGCGATAAAAATACTAAAATAACATATGCGGATACTAGACATAGACATGGTAGATTTATCGTATTTAGTCATGCCGAGATCTACGTGGGACGAACCGTATACATTCTGATTCCATACTAGCACTTCCATTTTTACTGCAGAGTTTTATGCCACATATCGGGTCATTTTACACTTACGTCAACGAAAGGTGGGGACTGCTTAAACCTAGGCGATTCCTTCAGTGCACTTCAAAGCCTGCGGCAGCTGTACAACTACCACCCTATTGTGCAGCGTATTCGGGATGCCCTCCACGTTTTAAACGCTTCTGGCGTTAGCGTGGTGTGTGCATAGATCCTTGGTCACTTAGACTTGCGGGGGAATGAAATGGCGGATTCAGCAGCTAAGACGGCTACCATGAAGCCTAGGATTCGAGTACCATCTGTGACATCGCTGCTTCCGTAGTGCGACACCAGAGATGCATCGGCGGCCACATAGTGGTGTCCTTCAACACTGTATAAACACAGAGCCGAAATCAACGGATACAGAACATATATATTGGTAGTAAGTATTTTTAATAATTTGAATTTCAAATGTAAATTTATTGACTGGAAATCATCTATCGGCTGTACCTGGAAAATAAAATAGGTGTTCTGTATGTGTAAGCAGTCAAGCTGCTTCAGTTTTCACTAAAATCGGCCTTGAGTTTCCATCACGTAACAAACCATTTTCCTCTCTTCGGTACCAAATGAATGAATTTGATGAAAATATGGTCATCATTCCTTCAGTGAATCTTCACCACCTATTTTGAGGAACATGCGCCACTACACTTGAAGAGCCATAACCCTGACATTTTGAATACCCGTTAAATCAGTGTAAAATATGCAACCACCATGCTGGAGCGCTGTGCGTGCTTAAAACGTATAACTTCAAGAAGTGGAAGGCGATTCGGGAACAGCTTATATACTACTTCTATATTTAAAGGGATATTGAAGCTTTGGAACTTCGTCATGGATATCACGAGAATATAATCTCATTTCTTCTAGGATTTCAGCATTGATTTACCTTTAGCTATGATGTTGAAGATTTATCATAATTTTGATGATCAGTCTCAAAATAGTCTCCGCTGAATGCAATGCACTTGTCCCAGCGCTTCTGCCAGTCTTCAAAGACATGCTGGAAATCAGTTTTTGAGAGATCCTTTAAAATCGCTTTCGCAGCCTTCACCACTGCTTCTGATGACGGATAATGCCTTCTACGAATGCGTTTCTTCAAGTTAGGGAATAGAAAAAAGTCACATGGGGCTAAGTCCGGACTATAGGGAGGGTGAGGGATGCACTTCACGTTAATTTTTGCAAGATATTTAGCAACATTGGCAATATGCATCCGCGCATTATCCTGGTGTAGCATCCAGCCTGCTTCATGTAAATGTGGTCTTTTGATACCGACTTGCCATGTTTTCAGGACTTGCCCTGTTTTCAGGACATCCCTGTTACTGATGTGTGGGCAGGTACAACATGCTGATAAACCATTCCATGAATATCAAAGAATGAGATGACCATAACTTTCCCAGCAGAAGCAGCCACTTTTGCTTTTTGGGGGTTGGTGATGAAGGAGCTTTCCACACCGAGCTTTGCTGTTTGATCTCAGGATCAAAATGATGCAGCTAAGTTCCATCAGCAGTGATTACGTTTGAAAAAAGACTCCGTATCTTCCTCTAACATTAACTTTAAGTGCAGTTACCTCCATTGCAGTGGTAGGCGAGACTGAACATGTCTGAACTTGTCTGGTTCTCACAGGCGGAAACCAGGAGTACCAACAATGTAACTACTACGGCGTCTTTGTTAATAATGTTAATAAGACCGAATTTTAGTGCCAAGAATTATGACTGTAAAAATATATGATCATTCTTTATTGAAAAGTAGTAGTAGTTTAGTACATATTAATCTATACTAATCGCAGCCCTTTATACTCCTGCTGAATGGTCCCAGTGTTATGCACTGACGTACAGAGGAACCAATATCTGATTATGTCTCATTCAGCTTTCCGTCTAGACTTTGTACAGACAGAATTAGGTGTGGTCCATGCTTGCGCTGGCACTCTTCAGATGTTTACAAATGTGACACTGTGTTTACCATGATAGGGCTGACATAAGAATGCATTCAGGATCTAGCTGAACCAAAACGGAAAAACAGGAAATATGAATTAATTCAAAGGGTATAATTTAGAGGATAAAGAGGAATTAGTTATTTTAATATTTTTATTAATAGCTTTTGAAACTAATTTGCCAACTTTAAGTCCATTAGGTTTTATAATAAGAATTTTGTCAAGAGGTTTCGCTGATTTAGCTTATTTTTTATCGTCTATCAATCAAGAATTTATATAATTGTCTTCTGCTGAAAGGAAAACATCCAAAACGGGTATATTATATCACATACATGCACGTCCCGTGATTATTCTCGGCGGGAATGTTGGGAAATGAGAGAGGAAGAGCAACAAAAAAGGCTTAACAGAGAAGCAAAATTCAGAAATGGAATTACACAGACAAATGAAACGCCTAGTCAGACATAGAGACTACATTTCGATGTAAAGAATGGTGGACAAAGACAACGAAGCAAATAGATATTACATCAAACAACGGCAACTACATTACTACACTACGTTCAGCATTTAAAGCTGAAAAAAAGAAAAACTAAGAAATAAAAGGAGGAAACACTCGCAATGTTTCATGTTGTGCAATGAACGGTCGTTGTTTTGCTAATGGAAAATATTCTGTCCTCTCCAACAGTATTATTATAGCACTTGATGGCATTACGTGTCCTGGTAAATGTTTAAAAGGTTTTCTTTACGACACATAATATGTACACGTGTATGTTACTTGTACAGGACTCCCTCTATGTTTATTTCTCTCTCTTCCGTAACATATGGTTGCAACATTTTAATTTGTCTCTCTATTTTAGACTCGTAAAGATAAACGTTTGGAGAAATACGTTTCATTATAGGCACAAAGAAAATGCAAAGGCAGGGTAGTCAAAAGCTTAAAAAAGTGTTTGCATACGTTGACCATCACGTCCCCTTTCATGACATTGCCAGAAACAACTGCACAGCAACAGCACTTACTTCACTTGACTTTCTGTTCTATGTATGGTTAATTTAGTAGATAAAGGTATGAAAACTTATTTTCCTACATATTTCATCTTAATCAGATAAATATTTGCAAAAATGCCTACATTGCATATTTTTATTGACAAAAAGGGTTTAAAAATAGTCAAATCGTTAAGAACTGAACGCTAAGCTCTTTGCATGTAATCGCGAGAAACAAATGACAACCGGTAGGACTTAAAAAGGATGACTAATTATTGAATAATTCGAGCCATTCATGAAGAATATTTAGGAAACCTTCAACAATAAGTTATTTGAAATAAAATGGTCAGCCCAAAGAGATCTACATTTTCTGTGCAGATCGTTTTCGTGTACCAGTTCACGTACCAGTTATACAAGATTTATGCAAAATTACTTCAGAGCGATGAGGGATACATATAGTTTGTTTTTCGTGCAAATCCTTTAAGACATGTTATCCTAACCGAAGCTTTAGAAAACAAAGGATTCTTAAAATGTTACATGTTTCATGAATTAGTGGTGGGGTACTCTCTGAAAAATCTTTGAGATAGAATGTCCAGTAATACAACACATAAGAACAGGAATCAGGTCAATCCGACTGCCGGCCTCACGCCCACACATGCACGGTAGAGGTGGACGATTATTCAACCGATACGGAGAGATGTGGTGAGCATTTCTGCACCCTCAGCGATAAAATTGGTATTCATTTGCTAGGATTCGCTACCTGCTGCAGCTCCTCGTGACGTTGTTTGGCCGTGGTCCTATACCCGGGACCTGAAGCTTGTACTCCCATAACGGACCTAGGTAAATTCCGTGGCAGCGAAACAGAGTATAATGTTCCAACCCAACATATCACGGCGCAGGACAGTTTCGGAATGAATATACTGAACTTAAATACCAGTTTCGTATACAAGCGACTTTTAATTTTTGAGTTATCCTGTACACAAAACGCATTGTTTGTTTGTAAAAGCTCTTCTGTTGCATTCAGAGGGATACATTTCCAATTAACCCTCGATCGAAATTTTTGGTGGAATGCAATTCATTGTCTAAAACTTACGTGTAAGAGAAAGTAAAACATGTTACATTCACATAACTTTCTCTTGCTGTATCATTTATTTGGTGGTATATAAAGTGTTCAAAAAAGCTTTGTTTTTCTGCTGCGCTTTAATCGAAATTCACTTTTTTCGGAGCATTACATATTTTTATAGACACAAAGTCAATAGTGATGGTCCAATACTTACGATCCTGAGAGAATATACTAACGCTAAAATTACATACGCTCTTCCCATGCAATGGCAAGAAACATTAATGAATAAAACCTGAGTATCATATCCTTACTACCTTATTGGTATCTAATATCCAAACTTTAATACGAGGACTATTCGTAAAGAATGATCACAATTTTTTTTTTTGACAACATACCTATACTCATCCTCAAAATTTTGATGGTTCTTCTCAACATAGTCTCTTCTGAATGCGATACACTTTTCCCAGCGTTTCTGCCGGTCTTCAAAGACATGCTGGAAACCATTTTTGAGAAATCCTTCAAACTTGCCTCCGCAGCCTTCACCACTGCTTCTGATGATGGATAATGACTCCCACGAATGCGTTTCTTCAACTTAGGGAATAGAAAAAAGTCACATGCGGCTAAATCCAAAATATAAGGAGGGTGAGAGATGCACTTCACGTTGATTTTTGCAAGATATTCAGCAATAACATTGGAATTTGCAGCCCTCCATTATCATGGTGCAGCATCCAGCCTGCTTCAGGGCACCCAATAAAATGTTCAGTATTTCAGTAAGTGATCTTAAGGTAATTTGTGGACCCTCTCTCACAACGGCAGCAGCAGTGTTGATGTTTTGTTCCGCAAGAGCTGTAAATGGAGCACTAGGTCCACCTTCATTTGAAATTGGTTACCTCCCATCTTTAAACATTTTAAACCACCTTCGAGCTGTGCTGTAGGGAAGAACAAACGCTGCATAGGTATCCTGTAACATTCTATAGGCCTCAACTGAAGATTTGTTGAGACGAATGCAGAATTTCAAAGCGCCATGTTGTTCCTCGCGTGTTACCTCCATTGCAGCGGTAGGCAAAACTGAACTTGTCTGGACTTGCCTAGTTCTCACAGGCGGGAACCAGGAGTACCAACAAGGAAATACTACGGCTAAATTAAGCTAACAGAATATAATAAAATTGAATTTTAGTGCGAAAAATTATGACCGTAAAAGAATCGTGATCATTCTTTATTGAAGAGCCCTCATATTTATGATTATAACAAAGCTAACATTTATGAATTTTTGAGACAAAAACTCGACCGTTACAAGAGATAATAAAGTATATAAAAGACAAATTTCGGTTTCATGTAAGAGTCATGAGAAATATTGGGGTGACGTTGTAGAATGGTATGAGCATATTATATATATATATATATATATATATATATATATATATTTGGAAACCAGTAACCAAAGCTTTAAACACCCAAACTACAAAAACATTATTTTTACCAGTAACCAGTAAAAACGTACTGTAAGCAGTACATTTTGGCTCCATTATAAGTGTTAATGCATGCTTAATTTTTAATTTTACACTCTATTTCTAAACATTTAGTTTGATAATTTTATTAATAATATGAAGTAGATAACGTTTTTAATTAATCAATTACACTATTGCAAGAGTGAGTAAAGACAAATAAGGCAAGTAAAATGCAAATGAGGGGTCCAGGGACAAAACTACACGTCACTTTTTTTTTCTCAAAATGAGTTTGACATGTCGTTGGATACTTCATGGGAAGTACCACCTTTTAAAAGTATGAAACAGGGGTAAGAACTGGTTAGTCATGGGCATTTTTCAGTTTAAATTTTGGCGTACAGGTAATGAACCAGGTAAGTCAATTTATTCCCGTGAAAGAACCAGGCAAGTCATCATTCTGCCAACAGAGACAGTGTTATAGCGACGTATTCCACCATTTACTCATTGTTGAGTTTCAGCCATTCCTACATGGAATGTGATAAGAATGTATGTCTTTGGAATTTGAAACAAAGAATGGAAGTCCCCAGAGGAGTTCATAAGCATGATTACAAATTCAAGAACCAAACCATCACTTTTTACTGTTGTGAATGACTCAGGAAATGGTGTATGACTGGAAAACAAATTTAGATTCAGAACTGTGTGACGAAATGTCCATTTAAGACCCAGCCCATCAAGGAAATTTGCCCCTCATCCGACCATTCAGGTCTGTTGAACTGGAGAACTACCTATAATGGCGTCATGGTATGCAGTATTATGAGAAAGCCTGAGAGAGATGCTTCAACACAGAGGCCAGAAGAATGAGCTGTTTCTTTTGGCTTATTCAGAAAATCGCAGTAAAAACATTACCTTACCCTTAAACTTCTCTGATAACAGTGGTTATATTATGTGATATGCGTAATACATTTCCGCATTGTCCTCAGGTCCTTTACATATATCGAAAGTTAAGTACAAGGATATAATGAACCTCATTAAGTTTTGTGGTAAACTAGCAGAGAACTTTATCCAGGAATTGGAACATGTCCAAATAATCTCCGAAGTAAGTGTAACAACAACAATAATAATAATAACAATAATATAACAATTTTGTAACAATATTACAAAACTGATAATAATACAATTATTGTGATTACAAAAAAAAAAATCTCTGGTGGCTGCCTTTTCTGGTTTTCTTTCTCTTTCAGATGACTTACTTACCTTTTTCCCTGGAAAAAAATGGTATTGGAATGCACTTTTTTGTTTGGTGCAATGATATTGACTTAACGGACAGGAAGTACCACTTTACCTGATTCACTATATGTGACGCATTAATATTTCACTGTGTTTGAAAGATGTGTTTTGTCTGAGAATCACCCATTGTGTTTTAAAATTAAATATGCGTATTTTGGCTTTCCCACAAACAGTGACTGACTTACCTGGTTCTTCCCCAGGACCCTTCAAATATTCTCAAAATCAGTCCTGTAAGATTATTTTAAAAATTCATTGATTTTCCGCTTGTTAACCTGCCACCCTAAAAATAATTTTATAATCATGTATATTAGAGACAGTTTATTGATGCAGTAGCTCACATCACCCTCCCCCAACCCTTTATATTACATGCTAACCAAGTCTCTAGTTGTGGAATCGAAAAACTAAACAATTATTTATTTCCAAGTTTTGAATATTTTGTCAAAATATCGAAATTTTCCAACTTCAGAAGATCTTTTCCTTCGTCACATTAAAACTGAATTTAACTATATTTTTATTTTATCTAATAAATGCGTGTAAAATAATTTCGTAAACATTTCAAAGCAAGCGTTTCCAAACTAACATTAGAAGTATGCCCGCCTCGGTAGCGTAGATGGTAGCGCATGTGCCTTACGTTCAAGAGGTCCCGAGTTCGAATTTCGGTCAGGGTAAGTTAACTGGATAAGGTTTTTCTGGGGTTTTCTATTATTCTAAAAGACGAATGTCGGATAACTAAGCTCTATGGATCCTGGGCTCGAGCATCATTTCACCCATTTCATCGATCTTACGACATGACTTAACATTAGAGGACGTAATCTAAAAAAAAAAAAAAAAAAAAGTATAAACTTGAAAATTCTAGTATATGTAAACTGCAGTCCTCTAGATATCAGAATTGGCTACAATTTCTAAAAGATTCACAGGAATATTTTCTGCGATCATTATACACAAGTTATCACGAATTATGACTTTGAAGTGTTAATGTGTTGTGTACGCTAGTTATATAAAATTCAAGAGGAATGTTTTATCTACGAAGTTTCAACCATGCATTTCGTTTGTTATGTTTATACTCTATAAACTAAATCATTCGCAATATTTTTTCCAGAAAATAAGAATGGAAATGGGTTGACGTGTGCGTGGAAAATTTTCTGGAAAGCATTTGAACTTAAGTAGTTGAATTATTTTGCGTGGGAATGCGTAGCAGGGTAATGTCTTATACATTAATTGAACAATTGTTTAAGTTAATTGGTGGAAATTGATAATTTTTTACACTTGCTATGTACAGGCTAAGGTTTTGAATAGATAGAATCAAATAGTTGAATAGATAGTGCTGACTGTGGCATATAATTTGATGGATATTAACAAACTACCAGTGCCTATATTGGCCTAGTCAAGACCCAGGATTCTTTAAAATGTACTGAAGATTCTGCAACTAAAACCGCCAGCCTTAGGGGTTTCGACACCATCTCAGCGCCAACAATAGCAGCGCAAATTCTCCCATACACTCCTACACCGACGCTTCCGACAAAGAAAGACTGGAATGAAATGATGGTGAAATGAAACGGAGGGATCTGAGGCCACAAAGACGAAACTAACCCAATGACCAGGGTCTAAGGAAAACCGCGAAAAAAGCCTTAGTCAAATTGACTGATCATCGGGGATTGAACCCGGGACCTGTCGAATATGAGTCCCACGGGTTAACACTTAAGCTACGTGAATCCTTAATGAGTGCTATGAGCCAATTAGCTCTATAACAAATCTTTGTTGATTAATTAAAACAACTCTCTCTGACCTACCTCCCTGAGAGGAATAGAGACAATTGAGATCGATAGGAAGGGTTGCGAACTGGTGGGTGGTCCTCGACGATCCGCACGAATGCGTGGGCCAGAGAAAGGCCGTTCCCTGATGTAATTTCACGATCGTGTATGCACCCTTCGTTCCTTTCCCACCTTAAAATGTATCAATGGTTTTCTCTTTTACGCGCCGAACAAAACCCCGTCTAGGCAGGAGATTTGAGAGTTTCTTGCGGTCAGTAACCGCAAGAGATATCTACAGTTGTCTCTCTTTCCCAGAGAAAGGACATATCAGGCTTGAAATATTGGGTTTGCTACTTTATACGTCCTTGTTCCACGCTGGAGTTAACAGTACACTTGCAGTAGAAAGAGTGGCCAATACAGGAGCGTCATCTTGGTACTCAAATGAGTAGCTTTGCTCTCCCACAAGTCATCTTATGGCCTCCACCCTTGTTTACTTTAGCTACTTGATTGACAAGTAGCTTACGTCATCTAAGAAGATGCACGTAACAACGCCAAAGACTTGTGCGTTATTTTGCTACTTGAGTACTGATACATTATCATAATCATATTAGTGATAACAAAGCATTTATTTACAGAATTATTTGACAGCTAAGTCGAATTAGTTCAACATGCAAAAACAGTAACGAATAATACATAGTATAAAGTAATGTTACAAGGATTGCAAATTATACCAAAGGAGAAACCTCGTGCCCGCCTCAGTAGCGTGTCTGCCTCACGTTCAAGAGGTCCCGAGTTCGAATCTCGGTCAGGTTGAGTTACTTGGATAAGGTTTTTCCGGGGGATTCCCTTATCCAAAAAGGCGAATGTCTGGTAACTAAGCTCTATAGACCCTGGTCTCATTTGAGCATCATTTCACCCATTCCATTCATCGTCCGATATGACAACGTTGGGGGACGTAAATTACAAGAGAGAGAGAGAGAGAGAGAGAGAGAGAGAGAGAGAGAGAGAGAGAGAGAGAGAGAGAGAGAGAGAGAGAGAGAGACCTCGTCATGATTTATTTTACTTACCTACGTAACATTATTTGACTTTTACGGCATGACCAGTAACAAATATAAGGATTCTTGTCATGCTCAGTAACACAAATAACGAGAAAGAATAACATCTAGCCGTCCAGTAGTATTTTCATCTCAAATAAATAGATGTATTGAATGGAATTCTCCTCCAAAATGAAAAAAAAAAACTCCTGTGGTCTAAATCCTATAGGTATTAACCATTTTACATAATTAACTGACATATACGACAAAGAATCTGCAGCTCAGACAGTCCAACTTCATCCCATGTCGGTATGATCAAAGTCTTTAATTCTATACAGTGTCGCTAGCGCAGATGGTAGCGTGTCTGCCTCACGCACAAGAGGTCCCGAGTTCGAATCTCGGTTAGGGTGAGTTACCTGGATAATTTTTTTCCGGGGTTTTCCCTTATTCCCTTATCGGGTAGCTGTAAGTTCCATGGATCCCGGACTCATTTGGGCATCATTTCAACCATTCCATTTATCGTCTCGTATGACTTAACGATGGAGGGCATAAATTAGGAGGAAAAAACTACACAAAGATGCCACATTGTAAGAAAGATTTTGAGCTGCTGAATAAGATGAAATTCTTCTCGGCACCATAAATACCAACAAAAGTTGTGAAATAGTGATAACGAAATAATGATAATGACAATGACGATGACGATGACGACGATGACGATAATAATAATAATAATAATAATAATAATAATAATAATAATAATAATAATAATAATAATAATAATAATAATAATAATAATAATAATAATAATAATAATAATAATAATAATAATAATAATAATAATAATAATAATAATAATAATAATAATAATAATAATAATAATAATAATAATAATAATAATAATAATAATAATAATAATAATAATAATAACAACAATAATAACAACAATAATAACAACAACAACAACAACAACAACAATAATAACAACAACAACAACAACAACAACAACAATAATAATAACAATAATAATAACAATAATCACAATAATAATAACAATAATAACAATAATCATAATAATAATAACAATAATAACAATAATCATAATAATCATAATAATCATAATAATCATAATAATCATAATAATCATAATAATCATAGTAATAATCATAGTAATAATCATAGTAATAATCATAGTAATAATCATAATAATAATCATAATAATAATCATAATAATCATAGTAATAATAATAATAATAATAATCATAATAATCATAGTAATAATAATAATCATAATAATCATAATAATCATAGTAATCATAGTAATAATAATAATAATAATAATAATAATAATAATAATAATAATAATAATAATAATAATAATAATAATAATAATAATAATAATAATAATAATAATAATAATAATAATAATAATAATAATAATAATAATAATAATAATAATAATAATAATAATAATAATAATAATAATAATAATAATAATAATAATAATAATAATAATAATAATAATAATAATAATAATAATAATAATAATAATAATAATAATAATAATAATAATAATAATAATAATAATAATAATAATAATAATAATAATAATAATAATAATAATAATAATAATAATAATAATAATAATAATAATAATAATAATAATAATAATAATAATAGTTTTCTATGTTTATTTGCATCGAAGATATATTGCAAACTTATTGGTATAACTGATAGTGTTCAATATCTATTCCAAATAAATAATTCACTAAAGAAACCTGATTCACAAACTACATATTTCGTTGTGAAGTTTTTCTGTAAATGATGATGATGATGATGATGATGACGATGATGATGATACTAAAAGCTGACCAGGATGAGTTAGATGCTGGCATTCAACTCCCAAGTTTGCGAGTTCAGACCCGGTTTAGTTCCAGGTTTCTTCGTGACGCTAAAAGTAAGATGCATCAGTTTTACTGATATTTAAAGAACTCCTTCGTGAAGCCTCCGACATGCCGGTGACGCTAATGTGTGATTTTGTATTAGAACTATCATCAAACAAAATAATTATTTTATTTATTTCGTTGGTCTTAAGTCGTTTGGTGTCAGGTCATTTGGTAACTTGGTGGCTATATTAATTGTATTAGTATGCCCCAATAATCTGTACTTGGGAACTGTAAAAAAAGGAAATAATGTATTTATTTTTGGAACAAGATACACTTAATTTAAAATACCACGCAATTTAATATTATTTTAAGTATCACTAATCTATGAAAGGTTCCTTCCAGATAAATCTACAATTTTAAATATTTAAAATGCTTTTAAAAAGAAGAAAGGGATATTAAAATGGTTGAGGAATGTAGAGGCGAGACAGGAGAGAGAGAGAGAGAGAGAGAGAGAGAGAGAGAGAGAGAGAGAGAGAGAGAGAGAGAGAGAGAGAGAGAGAGAGAGAGAGAGAGAGAGAAATGACGTCAATAAGAAAAGGATAGATAAATATCTAAGTTGGTACTGAAGAGTTGTATAAAACCACCTACGTTTCATGAGGCAAAATTGTTTTTATGTTCCTTTGAGGCTTAAATACCTGTGCGTCGAGCTCGCTGGTCAGGTGTAAGGAAACTGAATCGTCCTGACACAACTGATGAGAAGCTCGCCTCCCTCCCGTAGGTCAGTCTTGCATGCATCGGAATACATTTGCTCGCGTCTGTACAATCCACTATCCAACCCATAAAACAAATTCTGGAGACATATCTGATTGTATATAGCCTTCATACGACCTGCAGGAAACACAAGATGTATTTTCCCTCCGTATCTGATCCATCACATACCATCAGAGACTTTTTCTCCTTGCTGCCCTTTTGAAAACACTTTTTCTTCTTTTCTGAGGTCATGGCAGTAGTATGCTCAAGCCATCAGAGCTGTCTAGGTTGAATTTCTCTTCATCAAAAAATATTACACGCCTCCGTTCTTCCTTCCACATGACGTGCTCCTTAGTGCAGACAACACGTCTCTTTTTATAGCGGACTGACAACGGGGTGGTTGTACTTCTACACGTTTGTTTATCCAACTAGCCTAGATTTGTGAACACCAATGGTGGGATCACGAACAAGCGGTTAATGCCTAACTCTTAAAAAGAGGCGCAAGATTTTGAGCTTCTCTGAACGATCTTTTTGTTGTATAATTATTACCTATTATTATACATGATGAGTTGATGACCTTTGCACTCCATACTGTGACACCAGATTGGTCAAGTAATTGTTCAAGAGTGATGTAATGATTTTCTGTATACCATTACGTACAATTATGTCTGTTGACATGATCAGATAATTTAAATGTTGCTTCATCACTCCAAATGATTTTACGACAGAAATCAATGTCACCGTGTTGAAGCTCTATCAAAATTAACTCACAAAATTGAAGTCTACGATCAGGATCGTCTTCGAATAGGCCCTGTATAATACTCGGTATATAGTGCTTAAATTTATTGTTATGTAAAATTCTCTGGACAGATGTTCGGGAAAACCTTTGTTCCACAGAAAGCCTGCCAGTAGACTTTTAAAGACTTTGTACAATAGCTTGTAACACGTTAGTTTTGTCTCGTTACTTAATGATGGCCTAACTGACCTAGAGCAGTCCATCACTGATCTGTTTGCCTCAAAATGTTTCGTAAACTGTAGGCAACCTGCCATGTTGGTGGAATAGTATTGTAGTGCTCATTCCATTCTTGAATTAAGAACTCATAACAACCCTTGTACGACTATTTAAGACAAAACATCCCTTTTTCATTCAACACATCAACAACATGGACACTGAACGTATCCAAACTAAACAAATCTCGAAACAAACGCCTGACAAATGAAACAAAGGCGGACTGATTATATAACAGTGTACTCTGGTGTGTACATTAGTCACTAATAAAGTGTCAGATAAATGTCACACTCCGGAAAGTTGTAATTCAGGGGAATTAAAACTATTAGAGTTGTACTAGTAATGGGTCAACTTGAATGTGCCACTTACTAGAAAGAAACAGCGAGAACTTGAACTTATGCTTAGAATTACACATTTTGCCTCTAATGTGTTAAAATTGCTATAAAAGTCCACTTTACTTTTAAATACACAGTTCAAGCATGAAAGATAACAATTATAGGATATTTCAATGAAGGATAGAGTGGAATCGGATAGTTTATAAAATAAATGTATTAAAATAATAATTTTATTTATTTTTAACTCAATATTCCTAACTTGGAAATAAACTTTACAGAGTTGTGTACATGTAGAACTAGCTGGTTTATCGATGTTATGGTTGGCTTTTTAACATCAAGTGATGAAACACTCATTTAAATATTTCCGTTCTTTATTCAATTATTTTACAATAATTATATATAACTTTTACACTTAGCTCCTCCCTTTGTTCCTCACAACCTGGTTATTCTTAGTAATGATGAAAACCCTTTGTAATTCATCCAAAACGATTTTAAACATCGGCAGAATCTAAGAATTCTAAGCGCATACTGTATTTTTTATAGTTAAGACTGGCATCGTAAATAAAGTGTTTAAAGCAGTGAAGCGAAACCAGCTCCTACTACGTGGGAAGTTATTTTGATGTGACTAATTGGCTAAAGTTAGGTGGGAGTCGATTTCTACTGGATTGGGGCAACGAAATCTACACTAGTCAAAGAAGAATGCGGTCGCACACAGGCATTTTCATTGATGCAACTTCTTATTTCTTGGTTGCTAAATTGTGATTATACGTATATAGACAAAAATACAATGCTATCAAAGCTTCATTCGCAAGGAAGCTTCAGTATCTTCGTATTCCAACACATAGGTTTTGTGCAGCCTGTTCTGGTCGGTTAGTAATTTATAAATTTAAATTATATATAATATGTACACTCTTTATGATATTAAAATAAACTTAAATATTTAAAACGAGATTAAAGAAAAATATCAAGGTCCACCAGTTCTGATTTTTAAGTTAATGAACAGAGTGAAGTATAAAACTGAATATATCTTAATATAATTTCAATCAAACAGCTTCAATGAAGTTGGAGCAAAGGCTGTTAATATGATTTAATCTCTTTAATGGTTCAAAAGTGAAGCGTAGCAAATAGAACCTTAGCCCATTTAGAGTTTCCATTTGCTTATGTAATTGGCAGTGAAGTTTTAAGAAGTTTTAATTTGAAGTAATAACGCCGGAGAGCCGAGAGTGAAAGTTTGGCCGGTAGGCATCGCGCTCCAGGAAATGTCATGTTTATACAGGGGGAGTGTTTGCACTGATAAGGACAATGGCGTAGTCGTCGCGTCAGACATATCTATCGTGTTTGAGAAGCAACCGTTTGTTCTGGCGACACTTACTCGCACCGTCGCAACAAAGCACATTTACACAGATTCCATGTGTCGATATTTGATTTCTTCCTAGTCGTACAGACCAAATTTTATTTACGTATTTAAAATGCAAATGTATGGATCACAGAGCAGCAGAACGGCAATATCAGGATCAGTCAGTGGTTTCGGAAAATATGCGTTCGTCTCTCTGTTTGCAAGAACACGTTGACCAAATATCTGTAATGAAATCCAAATTGTCATTACAGATATTTATTCTTTCTTCTGCTCCCTAACCAGGATAAGGCCTTCGGCCTGTTCCGGTCTCAGTCCATCTTTTCCTGGACCTTTCTGGATCTCTTCATCCTGTGGATTTATAATTTAAAATTTTACTTGTTATTCTTGTGCAGTCCATCCTTTGAGATGTTCTCCCCAGTTTTGTCTATGCTCTTTAATTCTATCATGTATGTTAAAATGTTTAGCCTTTCCCTTATATCCTGTTTGTTGTTTTATCTTTACTTGTATGGCCCAATATTGTTCTTAAAAATTTAATTTCTCTTGCTTAAATATTGCCTCATTTTGGAGGTGTTTTCTCCTCACCACAGGTTCCAGAGGACACCAGCGGAAAGTGTTAGCAGAGTAAGGGCTGACACCAGACTACCTGCTATAATCATGTGTGAGAAATGATTCCATTCACTACAGGAGACTAATGGTAGAGACCAGAAATTTTAGTTGGTCTTCTTCAAACAACAGTAGACATCAACAAACAGTTAACTAGTGATTAGTACTTAAAAAACTGGAGTGTTTCATCAAACTAATTCAGTGGGGTCGTGTGAAGTGGCAGTGATTTTATGTTTATGTTTTTATTACTTATGGCTAAACTTTAGAACTGATACCGAAATTAAGGTTTGCCATAAGTAAAGAATCATGATGGATGTCAAAGGAATGTTGGTTCTTTGTGACAATACAGGCAAGGCCAGTTGAGTTAGGGGGGAAAGTTGTTATAACAAAAGCAATGTAAGAAACAGTGTCCTCAGCAGTTTTCTAAAGGGGCTCACTTGACTTGTAAGAATAGGGTATCTTTGGATCATTCAGAATGGCATGACAAAACAGCCACAAAGGGACTTTGGTTGAAAAGGAGTTTTCAGAGTGAAAGTGATACACCCACGCGCATCGGTGGTCATTCGGAAGAGTCTTCGGCGTCAAGCCGATGAGAGCAGTCCGAGGCGTGAAGCCTATTAGGGCAGTCCTCTTGTTCCGTCTTGGATATTTTTCGGTTCATATATATGAGGAACGAATAAAGTTTATCGAGTAATAAACATTCTACCGTCAGTAACTCTAAAACAGGGATATTGGTAACCTTTGGTCGGCAACATCGATTTCTATATTCCAAAAAAAAAAAAAAAAAAAAAAAAAAAAAAAAAAAAGAAAAGCAGTGAATAAATAAGTTGGAAACGGGCATTCCAGTGTCATTAAATATCCTTCTCACACACATCCACGCATCCCCTGTGAGAGACCTCAGTGTTTTACCCTGAGCTAAACAAAAGTGCTTCACACTGTATTGTCAAGTGGAACATTGTTCGCCACACCTATTATTGTATCAAATTGGCGCCTCGACGTAGAACTCCTTGTTCGCCAACTTATTCGCTCGCCATTAAATTATTGCTTCAGGACTAACGTTTTGCACAGGGGACTCCATCTTCATAATATTTTTATTTCAAGAATATCTGAAGAGAAGAATTAACATAATTGTTGTTTCTCTGTCAAAAATATTTAATGTTAAAACATTTTGTTTTTCAAGATCAATGTATGCATTGATATTGGGGAAGTGAGGGGGAGATATCAGAAGTGGCTGTTTTATTAAATTTAAATAGTCCACTGTCAGTAGTTATTTTTATTATGGTGGTGAGTATGACGTCATGTCACGTGACCTTTGATACTGTCATTATGTTGTAAAATTGTAATTGTGTAATGTCCCGTGTTGTTTTTAATATTCTTCCGATAGTGCGGCAAAGTAAATTATATTTGATAGATAGTCAACATGAAAAACTGAATGCCATGGCCGGGATTTGGACTAAGAATCTCCTGGTTTCCGTCCAGTCGCTCTAACGCATTGAGCTACCATGCCAACGTGCCGTCCTGACAAATTCTCCATTTAACTCGTATATTTCCCCGGTAAACCACTAGGGGCTCTCGCATCCGAGATACACCGTTTGTGGCAACTTACTATCGTAAGTACTTGAGTCCCAGGCTTCATCATTTAGATCTTATTATTTTAGTTAATTGATGGAAATTAATCATTTCTTCACACTAGCCGTATATAGGCTAAGGTTTTTGATAGATAGAGTCAACATGAAAAATTGAATGCCATGGCTGGGATTTGAGCCACGGATCTCCTGGTTTCCGTCCAGTCGATCTAACCGATTCAGCTACCATGGCCAACGTGATGTCCTGATATTAAGTTCTCACAGGCGGGAACCAGGAATACCAACAATGGAACTACTACGGCGTGTTTGTTTCACATTAAGCTAACAGAATGTGATAAGATTGTATTTTAGTGCAAAAAATTATGACCATAAAAATTTATGATCATTCTTTATTGAACAGCCCTCGTATGTAGCTGTGTAGAATCAAACTTAGGAGTAGGTATAGGAACGGGAAACCGGGTAGCGTAAAGGAAGGCGTGAAACAATCATTGTGGCGAGCGAGTGAGAGAGAGCAACTGTAAAACTTAAATCTTAAATCAATAAACTTGGGAGAGAAACCGAGGTGGAAGCATTGCTACTTCCAGTCAAACGCTGGACCATGAGAAAGAGAACCTTCCTGCTCACCTCTACCGACGACGGAGAATAACCAGCTAGACTGAAAAAGAATCTGTTGTTCCATCTTAAATCTTATATCAAAATTATCCTGACCTCTCTTGAACCAGAACTGCACCCACCGTTCATGCACCACAGCATACATTAAACAGATGGAGCAACTTAAGTAATAGTCCTCCCTTTTCTTACCAGTTCTATATTTTATTCCTTCTCGTCCCAGATACCTTTTTTTCCTTTAATTCTCAAAAACAGTCTTTAATTCATCCAAAGTTAATAAATATATTTTCCATTGTGCTCTACAGATATATCTAGGCTAAGTACTAGAGCGTAGCTGTTTTAACACCTGAGATTTAGTAAGCAAGATGCGTCACTGTTAACGTTTGACTCTTGCATTTATAGGTCCAGGTTTGCCACTTCTGACGTCTCCCGTAGGGGAGGGGATCCGTCCACTTCAGCTGTCGAGGAGCGGGCGCTGCGGACCCTTAGCACTCGTGGTACCTCTGACGTTACTAGAGGAACCTCGGGCCAAACATTCGAGCCCCTCCCTAAATGGGAGTTTTTCGGATTGGGTTGGAGTCGAGAGGGCAGTGTGTTCCAGACACCCACGGGGAACTGGGTACCTCCGGCCAGGCTACGGCCGTCCTGAGCGGGTAGAGGGTTGCCTCATAAGTCCCGGGTAATGGCCTGCAGAGCTAGTAGAAGGTGTGCTAGATTACCAAGCGGCCCCACCGAGGTTTTCGGTAGTCTTTCCTTCGGGGTTGACGCGCGTAAGTGGCGTATCCACTTCCATCCGGTCTGGACGTTGTGCTCAGCGGGGGAGGGGGGCATTTTAAAAAAAATCAGGTATTGCTCTATGGGAAGAGCCCCGGAATATTCATCGCTCCCGGGTAGGAGGAGACCCGGGTCCTTGGTCCTACGGGTCCACGACTAATGGGAGTAGAACCTCTGCACACAACTAACTTCTGACATCGGTTCCACGTTCCTTCGGGCGATTTTTCTTGTACTACAGATAGGTTGTGATACCAGGTAACAGAGGTTGCTGTGTTGGTGTGAGGACGGTGGAATCTGCGCTCCAGAAACGTTTCTGAGGCGTTTGACTCCCTACCTTCCTGAAACTAATTCGCTTATGTTAAGAGAACCCGGTGACGGATGCAGAGCTAGTTGGTTTCATGTTACAAGCGATTGGGGCACCGTTTTTTTATTAAAGTGCATTGCCGTCCTAATCTGGTGACCCTTAGCTTCATCCCCATTTATCAGGGGTCACAAAGGGCTCACTATAGCCTACGTGCGCAGTGTGCCCCAAGAATTGGAGGTCTGACCACTCCTAACATCTAGCTAGATATGATACTGTAGTTTATAAGAAGAATTCCATCGAAAGAGAAAAAAATTCGGATACATTCTATCTCTACCTGTAATTAAAGTATGCACACAAAAACGGATTTTTCCGACCACATTAAATTAAATGCAATATAGTATCTTCTCTACAATATGCCCACTGTAGGTACAACAATTATATTATTTCGATATCGAGAAGTACCTGTGGTCCGCTGAGTCCCCGCCCCCTAAAAGAAGCTTTTTTACTTTCTCTAAAATCGACCTACGGTAGGGAATAGGACGCATTATGTTCCACGCAAAAATTCGATATTGAGATTTCACTTAAAATATGTAGATAATATTTTGTATCAAAAGAAAACAACTAGTAAAAATGGTGTATATATGCGTGTGAATGTTAGCGTGTATGTATTTTTATGACAACTCCGTGTATGTTACAAATGAAACAGATGAAGCAGCTTGGTGTGGACCAATAGTTAAAGTTCTAAACATATTCCTTGGTAAAAAGTAGATATTTTCAGGACCACGACCTTAAACTGCAGGAAATAAAGGCACATTGGTTCATCTGGACGCCAGATATGTGAACCTAAGTTTGCGTATCACCCATCTAAAATTTAACCATAAAACTAACTTCATTCTGCTGGAACTTTGTATAATTTTGAATTATAAGAGTTAAACTATAAATTATAAATTATTGTTGTCAATTGATGACTTTGGGGTTCTGTATAATATTTTAAAATCCATATCCAGTGTATGCAGCCACACTTCGTGAAGACAAAATACGGAAGATTAAAAAACTGACAATCATTTGTGATGAAATGCTAAACATCTGAAGAATATGTATGAATATTTTGCATCCTTTAGTTTGTATTAATTACAATTTCACAAAAATTCACTACTGTTTTATTTTAAATCCATTCTCTACGTTATTAATTACAACACTAAAGGCTTATTAATGTATCATTGTTCTCATTGTTCAACACACAGCACAATAGATTGTGCAAAAGGAACTCGTAGTAATTCAGCAACTTTTGATTTGTTTTTCATTGTCCATTGTATGCATATTTTTTAATTTGTTTCCCACTTGATGATGGCAACGTAACAAATATTAACGTGTATTGCTGGTTAGATAAACACGCCAACAGATAGCAGAAACACATTTGTCAGATATGACATATCCAAGAGCAACAACTGCAATATTACCAGAGGGATTAAAAGTTTACAGAGAAACATAATTGTAATATAAACTCACCAACTGTATTCGTATCAATTCATGATGATTATCAACTCACCTGTAACAAAAGACAAAACATTCAATGTTTTTATTATGCCAGTATAATATAAAATGATAATCACAATAATAATGAAATAAACATATTAATCGCAACAATAAATATAACATTAATAAACAAGCTATTAATTGGATGTTTTCCAATTATATTCGAATAGGATTAAGTAAAGTACAGGAAATCAAATTATGAAAAATTATGTTATATACTACTTTCCGTATCTATCAAATACTTTCTGCTCGATTGCATAAAAATATTTAAGTTTTTATTGCATTTGATTTCCATTTAAATGAATATACACGGAAGTTGTTTCAACATGCCTTTTATATATCTACCTTTGTAGAAGATACATAAAAGATACAGGTGGCTGCCCGCCTCGGTAGAGTAGATGGTAGCGTGTCTGCCTCATGTTCAAGACGTCCCGAGTTCAAACAAGTTTGTTCTCTCATTTGTTCTTGTCCAAAATGTAAATATCAGAACGTGAAACAAATGTAAATATCAGGATGTGAAATAAATGTATTAAAAAGAAGGTTCGAATGTCGGTCAGGGTGAGTTACCTGGATGAGTTTTTTTCCGGAGGTTTCCCTTATCCTTCAAGACGAATATCGGGTAACTCTAAGCTCTATGGACCCCGGGCTCATTTGAGCATCATTTCACCCATTCCATTCATCGTCCGATATGACTTAACGTTGGAGGACGTAAAAAAAAACAGTTCGCTGATAATTACGGCTTTTAAAGGTCTATGGTTTAAAATACTGATGAATTATGAAAAGAAATAAAGCAATTGTCTCATATATATCTAAGACAAAGAAAAAATAAAGGAAAAAGAAGACATATAACAATATTATAGCTGAAATATATCTTTGCATTTTTCCCAGAATTTTTCAGACGTCTCTCTTTCGACGGAAATAAGAATCTTTACAGAAAATAAAAGATTTTATTTAATTAACTACATGAGGTTCCGAAACAACATTATCTTTTTCAAAGTGGTCCAGGCGTTTTAAAAGAATTAAAATAAAGAAAATGGAAATATGAGAATTGTTATTATTATGAAGAATAAATGGTTGGTTATGATTACCCATTTTCAATTTTATACTATCGCATTTTCGTTTTGCATTATTCTACTCTCTCTGCCTCCCTCCCTCCCTCCCACCGTCCCTCTCTCTCTGTCCCCTAAAGGCTGTTTTCTTTTTAACTCAGTGGTCCTCAGTAAATCAATACATTGAACTCCATTAATTGGCCATAACCCATTTTAAATTTGATATTATCATATTTTCATTTTATTATCCTACTTTCTTTCTCTCTCTCTCTCTCTCTCTCTCTCTCTCTCTCTCTCTCTCTCTCTCTCTCTCTCTCTCTCTCTCTCTCTCTCTCTCTTAAAGAATATTTTCTTTTTAACTCAGTGGTCCTCAGTGAGGAATTTTAGAATAACCCTTAATATCGAATTTCTGGGTAGAGTACACTTCCTTCTCTTGTACTTTAATATACTGAACTCTATTAATTGGCCAGTAAAAATAAATACACAAATAAATTAGCAATACTTTAAACTTTTTTAGTTTATCAGATGTGAATGCTAAACAAATGTTTATCAAGCTCGAACGCTTTGGTTGTGCGAGTTTGTAGATTCAATTGATTACATAATCTTTTGCTATAGTTATGTTGGACTGTACGGCACAGCATGCTAATTACTCTTTTAATATAAAGGCATCCAGCGTATACACTTTCTAAGAAATATTAAGCTGATAACATAAACAGGTATTGATATTAATAATAATTTTTCTTTGTAATTTACGTCATCCAACGTTAAGTGATATCGGACGGTGAATGAATTGGGTGAAGTGATCCACAAATGAGTCTACGGTCTATGGAGCTTAGAGTTACCGGACATCTGTCTTGAGCGATAAGGTGAAACTCCGGAAAAGCCTTATCCAGGTAACTCACCCTAACCGAGATTCGAACTCGGGACGTCTTGAACGTGAGGCAAACACGCTGCCTTCTACGCTATCGAGGCGGGCAATAAAAATAATAATGATAATAAATAATGATCTACTCAGTTTTTGTAATAATTTGTAAAACCGTCCTCACTAATTAAGTATTTTGATAAGGATTAGAGGCATTTATAATTTAAGGAAAACCAAGTAAATAATTGGGATTTCAGGATTAAGTTTCGTTAGTTAGCCTCCTGTTCCCGTGTAAGCTATGCAAGGCAGAGCACATGTTCCATTGCTTACAGACAGTGCATTCGCAAAATTTCCCTATCGATACTCTCTCCTATCCTTTAAAACAGATTCAGACAAAGTTCAGAGGTCACAGACCTCAAATCATTATCTACTGTGTCTGACCCACCCTGGAACGATTAAAGAAGTAAATAAGGTGCAAGGGACTATAAATTTATGTAAAGAATCCATTTCTATCTAGAAACCAACCAAGTAAATGTCCTCCTGAGAATGACGTGTCACTTTCGGATGTTAAACACTGACTTCTCGAACAGGAGTCTCAGGCGCTACACCTGAGCCATCCCAAGCACAGTGACTTCAGAAAGTATTCTTCCCCACTTTAAATAATTCCATTTAAACACGGTGTTCATTTTTATTCGTTATTTCCCGCCCTCCGATTGAGCAAGACTGACGTCATGGTTGACTGCTGAGTCTATATTGAAATCACAGCACCCTCTACGGAGAAGAAGCGGTAATTTTTGCGTAACAGTAAACAAATTACAGCGCTCTGTGGTTGCGCCGGTAACTAATTCAACCAGCTTTCCTTGATTATGAACACAGAGCACCGTGTCTTCATGGTTGAGTGCTACTTTCTTACCGGCACAAAAATTGATGCGACATATCAATATAATTTAAATCGCTGCATAGAGGATTTATGCAACGCTATTCGACATTCAGACAAGTCCCTCGTAGCATAATATTGTCAAAAGTGTCCAGGTACCTTCAAATTGACATACTTTTGTTTGCAACATAAACGTCTTACGTTTTATCAGGATACGATATAACTTTTTGTCATTCTCGCGCTTAATTAAAATATCTGTTAATGTTGGCATCCTTATGTATTTTAAAACCTATAGGTGCATCAAACATTTCCGAGATACACGATCAGTTACTCGCAAAAAGAAAGACACTGGACGCTATAATGTGACTGGTTCCAATCTAGAACCAATAATTAGTGCTATGACAGAAAGACCTCAAGCATACCTTCCCGCAATACAAATACTGTTTAAGGGGAAGAGATAAAGGAAATATAAAAAGTGAACACATAAGACTATGTACTACAGATACTTGCTTGCTTAGACTTGGACAAAAGCGTTGCACATATTGTACCACTAATTTATTTTTCATTCTAGAACATGTTCTGCTAGTTTTCTGGTTTGTAATGAAGTTAAATTGTGAGGAAACGTGGTTGACAGAAAAAAGAGATCAAATTGAAGTATTACTAATTTATGTGACAGCTTTACATTATCATATATGTATACTAAAACAGAAAAGCAAATATTCATTGTAAAACAAGTGTTCATTGAATTATCACTTCGTATATTTTTATGGTATAATTTTATGGCTGCCTAATTAGCTTTGTAGTGAATTGCATTCCAGTATATAATTAAAAAAAAACAGATATTGTTTCTACCCAACAGGTGAAATTACTCACCTTTATATTATGCGGGTAGACCCACCTCTCAAATAGTATATGCACCTGCCGTTAAGACGGAGGCCTCTAATCTGCTGTCAGCCCATCAAATATAATCGCAAGTTGCTAGGGGAATCGTATATAAACTCGCCCCATCAGCGATGATATTAATGACGTCAAATTTTGCGTGGTAAAATTATAGATAAAAAGCAACAACGTGTATATATAATTTCTGTTATTAGCTTATTATTTGTATCAACTGTCACTGTAGTAAAGAATGTACTGTTCTATATGAACATTTTAAGTGCTGATTAATTTTAAAGGTTTCCAAAGAGAAAAGCTTTTGAAATTTTACTGGTTTAGTACAAATTTAATTCAAAAACATCCCACTATTAGTATTTTAAAAATATTTAATAAGATTGATAATGCTGTTATTTAATTTTTACGTTTTTTATATAATTTGCGTCCTCCAACTTTAAGTCATATCGGACGATGAATGGAATGGGTGAGATGATGCTCAAATGAGCCCAGGGTCCATAGAGATTAGAGTTACCCGACATTCGTCTTTCAGGAAATGGGAAAACCCCGGAAAAAGCATTATCCAGGTAACTCACCCTGACC
The DNA here is from genome assembly GCA_030765055.1 of Mantis religiosa. NCBI lineage: Eukaryota > Metazoa > Arthropoda > Insecta > Mantodea > Mantidae > Mantis > Mantis religiosa. The sequence goes on from CM060958.1 coordinate 86,064,892, forward strand.
GAGATTCCATCTCGGGATCTCTTGAACGTGAGTCAGACAGATGTTTATGTTGACGTTATAATATCATTGTGAATAACAAAGTGAATTTCACATTCATATGCTCTTAAGTCCTGGCGTTAATGCTTGAATATGAGTGGGACGTAACAACTCGACCATGGCGTCAGCCTTTAAACAATTCTAGCGAAAGGTTGTACTATAAATGTACCATCTATGAGCCATTCAAATTATTATTTACCAGTTGTGTTTATAAAAATACCACACAGATTTTATACTGCCTGAAATAGGTGAAGACGGTTTTTCATTAGAAGACCAAAAATAATTTTTTATAAATTTGTTATTAATATTTAGATTAATTACATTAATCTACATAAGGCCTCGATTGAATATTCCTATGGATATTACTTTCAATTTTTAGAAGCAAGTGTGATGACAATGTTATAAACATGTTTTTACCGGCCGTCTAAAAAATAAAGTTATTAGAGATAATTTATTTTTCTAAATATATTAAGTCCAAGGGAATGCGATATTTTTAAGCCATCAGCATTCTGAATGTATTGATTTACATATTTTATGTTAATATAACAAAGAAGCCACTTTGAAAGTGTTTGTTACATAAGCAAATGCATATATGTACATTCTTGCAGCGCGTATCTACGAATTACGCCACCAGGGTTAGCTTTAACCTTGTCAACAGACGTGCTTCGATCTCTAAGAGTGAGTAAAAGGTAAGCAAATATCCACTTTGAAAGCATTTGAACTTTAAGAGACGAAAAATAAGAAAATCATTCAATTTACTTCCCGACGAATTTCCATGGAAGAAGATTAGATTTCTCCTCTCAGTTTTCCAGTTTTATGGTGCAGTTTACCAAGCAAAAGGGGAGAAAAAAAGACCATCAATCATAGTTGTCAGGATATACCTGCATTGCATGTTGTGTAGCGGACTAGGGAGAGTAGCCAGCCGCCTGCTCACTTTGAATGACTAAACTCATTTTCTTATCGAACTACTTTCTATGGCGGACCGATATGAGTCATGTGACGCAACGGGTACACTCACCCCAAAAACTACCCCAATGATTTTTGTGTCAACATCATCATAATGTTTAAAATACGGGTTGATGACTAGTCATAGTTGTTTTTTGTCGGGAAAAGCACTGAATGCTCTCCTTTAGGCGTAAAATCAAAGTTGCTAAGTTACCAATACTGTCACATTAGGCTTACAGGCTGAGCACGTTATTCTTTCAAAGAAATAACTTCAAATAGAACAGGTACTGTTTGTTATGAGGACCCAAAACGAAAATAAGAGGCGAATTTGTATCTTTCTTAAAGAAATTAATATTTCCAGCGTGCTTGTAGAACACTGTGGGTGAAAGAGACCATAAAACTACGTCAGAATAACAAATCAGAGGCAAGTCTGCTGTTTAGATGCATTATGAACAATTTTACTGCGCTAATTTGTTGTTTAATTTTTACAATCCATACGATGTATGCTTATTGATGACATAATTATGAGAAAAATGTTGTTGATAAAAATTGTTACCCTCGAAACTATTTGCCTTTTGTTTAAAGAAGATTCTAGCGGAATAATAAAGACAATATTCAGTTTTTGTAAATAAAGAGAGACGACACGCAGTTGACATTTCTTTCAATTTCCAGGAGTTTATCCACATTTTTTCTAATAGTTTACAGTTCTTTTTTGATTTTGTCACTTTATTCCAAATTTATTATGAAATTGTCCAACATATCAATTAAGCCATCGTTTCCTCAGTACAACTTTTCCACCTCATTCATTGATTTGTGCCCATATTAGCCCCATAGCATTCGTATCACAGTGACACCAAGGTAAGGTTTGTCCATTTAATTCTTCTATGGGTTCGATTGTATACAGTTTCTAATAATTATCTCGTACAACATTGGTTTTGATGCCATATTTCCGTTATTACTATATTTCACTGTCAATATAAAGCATTGTTTGTAAATAAGCAAGCCCTGCACTGGTTGCAGCATCTGTTGCTGTCTGACGGAGACTTATGCAGTTGCGGATGACAGTGGAAATGTGCTTACGAAACTTCACCCTCCCCTTGTCACAGGGAAGGGTAGCGCTAAGCAGGTCATGCTTCAAGTTAAACCAGATGAACTTAGTACTAATTTGGCAACATTAAGCAAGTAAAAAAACAATAGCAGAGATGTTTATGAACACTCGTTAAGATTAAAATGGAGTCTTTCTTCTCTCAACTTCATTTACAGAATACCTTAAGCTGGTGGAGAGACTAAGGGAACACCTACAATGAATATTTTCTATAATGCATTTCCAAAAATACTGTCAATGTGTATACTGTACGATACGCCTGTTCGGTTTGTGAGCAAGGTTTTATTTCTCATTTAAATCCCGCTTCTTGTAATCTTGTCCCACCTACATGTGCTCTTCTGCGTTCCCTTTTCCCTTGATTGGATAATTTGTTCTTTTATATGACCATGTATATGATAAATAACCGTTATGCAGTGTGAAATCAGGCACTGAAAACAAAACACACCATAATGTTAGATGCATGCGTTTTATTCATTCAGAGAGGCTGGTTTATACCGCAGGAACCTCCTTCGTTTTCTTAATAAGAATTTACATTCATTCTAGTAACGCTATTGAGGAAGTTTTCAGGTTAAATACTGAACTAGCTTGAATCGTATAACAGCTAAGCGTTCAGTGTATCCTTAAACCGTTATTCTATGAGTCGAGTTCATACAGCACTCACAGCTCTTGTATGCTGCTCTCTCCGCAACATTCCCCTAAAGAGACTTGGAGCTTCTTTAGCAGGATATTGCATGTTCGTGTCCAGGAAACATAGTCGTAGCCCCAGTAGCGAGCTACCTTACTAGTTAGTGCAGATTAATTGTGCCACTTATCTCCATCAAGCAAACTGTTATCACTGTACCAAAGGTGCCCCATTTGACTGCTGCAATATCTCCCCCAACTACTCGAGCTAATATCATGTGATGAGATTCAACTCTGTGCTGTTCTCACGATTTAGTGTTGCTCGTAATTACTTCTAATTCATGCAGAGATGTAGTTTTGGAGATACAGCAGTCGATAATGAAAGTGAAAATCTGTAAACTTTTTAAACGATTTGGCTGAAATGTTTCAGAAATTTCTTCAGCATAATTATTATCGGGATACTAAATTTCATAGCCATGTGAACGCTTTTCATGAAAATAAATATCAAAATATTAAATTTAAACTTACAAAACTTTTGGAAATCCTGCGTTTTTGAGTTTAACAGATTTTCCACAAGTATACTTCTTTACAACCTCGTCCAATTTTGATCAATATTAAAATTTCCCCTAGATGATAGTTCAGGTTTTTATAAACGACTGTGCATACAATTTTGAAAATCCTAAATACGAAAAAGTACCTGATATTTAAGAAAAGAGTCCTTAAAATATATATTAAGTTTGAAAAAGTCTGAAGAAAAATTGCATCTTTTCGAAGTGGCAAAAACTTAACTAGATTGCGAGAAAAGAATGTTTTAACAATTCACGTGCTATTTCCAAACATCTGCTCACGTGAATTTAAATGTCATGTTCGGACATTAAAAAATACCGATAAAGTAAAACAGAAATTGAATATTGATTTATAGCGTTTCAGAAAAGTTAAATATTTTTCCAACCTGTAAATACATGGCTCGATTTTACCAACCGGCTGAACGACCGACCGTAGTGCTGGCTGGCTGTATATAGCCAGAAGGTTTTTGCTGCGTGCCCACCCGTTAAGGGTTTTACCGTAGAAAGAGCTCTTCTCTTCAGGATGTTGTAAGATGGGTTGTGGGTTTTAAGGTAGAAATTATTTCGAGGTAACAAATATTATGTACCTCAGGTTTGTAACAGTACTTTTGGGTTATGTTTGAAGTATAATAGTTTATAAATTTATAAAAACTAATTATGTAAATATAATTAATAATTTAAAAATGTAAAAACGCATGTAATCGTGTGATTGGCCGAAATAATAATGATATGACGTAATATGACAATGTGGTGACGTGCCATTGGATCGGTCAATCACAAAATTAAGAAGTATGTAACGACAGTTACGAGAAGTTAATAATCTTTAGTAGAGAGACATGTTTTTCAATCTTGTTAAATCATGAGAAGTCAATAATCTTGAGGAGAGTGACATGTTCTTCAGTCTTGTCGTATAAATATAAAATAAGAATTCATCGAAATAATTTGACTTCTTTGTTCCGAACCACGCCTTGAAACACATGTCTCATGAATTATTTAGAATTCGATTGATACTTCAAAATAATCATGGAAGTGAACATATGAACATAATTTTGGAGCTGATGTTGGCGTGGATGCCTTGTACGAGAGGATCCAAATAACAAATCAGAATTAACTACGAATAGTCTAACAAATTCCTGTCACAGGTTTAATTATACCATGAAGTAGAGGTACCGTTATACACGCTTTTGTGTAGCGTTCACTCAACGGGAAACAGGATGAATTTCTCCTATATAATCAGATGAAACAATTACCTATTATTAATGGAAATATTAGGCATGAAATGTTGTCTATGTTAAATCTATTTTAAGGGAAGCATAAAACTGCGGATACTACTACATTTCGTAACCTGTACTATCTCTTATTTAAGACAGAGAAACTACGATTGTTCCAAAAATGTTATACTTATATTTCAAATGTAATACATGTTCAACTCCTCTACAAGCAACCCTCAAAAAAAAAAAAAAAAAAAAAAAAAAAAGATAAGGGCAAGCAGGTGTCTTTTTGGTTATGCTTGTGAATCGCCTAGCTTAATTCAAAATATCGCATTAAAATTAACCCTATTTTAAAATAAAACGCATTTAATGGAGATCCCTCTATCCAAACAAAGCTTAAGGGGAGCAGCATTGAAATTTCATGAAAAACTTTGGTTAATAAACTTCAGGAATGCACTTTCAAAACATATTCAGGTGATATACTCTTAAAGCTTATTTTCAGTTTTACGATGTAGCTCTTTAAGAACATGCTAAATAAACTGGAATTAAAATTAATTGCGTTTCTAGTCTAATTATATATTTTTATTCACGTTTATGCCGGCTAAACAGCTTCATAATATGCAGTTTAAATGCAATACTTTTTGAAACTCTCGTACTCCTTTTAATTCATTAAGTAATCAAAACTCTCTTATAATAAGACATGAAGCTTTCCTGGTGACAAATACGCTCATTTTTTTCTCGGGCAGCCAGCCAGGTGAAAAGTTGATTAGATATCAACGTTTTGGGAGAGTGCATCTCTCCCATCATCAGGATATTTATAAAATGTTATAACCACAAATGAAATACTGGATATAATACAACTATAAACAAAGACAAAACACTATCAAAATTCGCATTACTGAACAAAAGACTGTTTTCAGTAAATTAAATGCCAGGTCAGGAGATGGCGTGAGTATAGAAAATTGCGTCAAAGAAAAACTCTTATAATGTTTCATACAGTAAGCAATTCTTGAGTACTTGACTCTCAAAGTGAAAAGGAGGCATACGAAAATTATGATGTGATATTTATAAAACTTTCTTCACTTATCGTACTTCAGCCTCTCCACCGCGTGCTTATAGCAAGCGGAGAAATTATTGCATTATAACGAAAATTCTCCATTTGCTTTTTTACCCATTTTGTATTGAATTAAACCGCCAGGAATTATACTAGGTACCTGGAGTCAAAAGTCTGTCGAGGAACATAGGAAATTCGGGCCTAAATGAATATCCGGGATAGGGGATGAGCCCGATACCTGTTGTGAGTGTGAGGAAGTGGATGCTGGATGTATGAAAGGTAAGGTGATGGAGTAGTTGACGGATTGAATGGCGTTTCGTCTACTAACATTCCTACATGTGGTCTCCTGAAATCGAACCCGGGTCTTGTTGGTGAGAGGTGAGTGTCTTAACCACTTGGCCGCAATGCCGCCACACCCGAAATTATACCAGAAATACATGTTTTGAAGTATCATGAAACCACAAAAGCATGATTATTTTTGTATAAGGCTCAGTAAACAGGAAAAAATTGCAGTATACACAACAATTAAATGTCAAAATTTCACCGTAGCACATCTATTGGGAAACTAAAGTATAAAGCACTTATAGAGAACGGTCCATGTGTAATCTCTGTATGTCTATGAACAACTTAATCTCAAAGCCTGAAGTCCAATGAATATCAAACTTAATATTCCTGTTCAGTTCATCCAAAATTTTCAACATACTTCTATGTTTAACAGCTTTTATATTTTGAAAATGACTGTAACTATTCTAAATAAAACATGTTTAGAATATTCACATAACCTTATTTTCTCTCTTTCTCGTCAATGCTGACGTTAGAAGTCGCTTGGGTTCCCTCAGAGCGAGGAAGTCGAAGCATCTGACCTGAGATGAAATCAGGGTTGAGGGGTCGGCCCAACGCCTGAGGTGAATAAATGATGGAGCAATTGTTGGAATGATGGCGGGGGAAACCGGAGGACCCGGAGGACCCGGAGGAAACTCACCCAAGCACCATGTTGTCCACCATAAATACCACTAGACGGTCGCATGGGATCGAACTCGGACCACCTATATGAGAGCCAAGCGGTCTAACCACTCAGCCATGGCGCGGCCTACATAACTAAATATGTAACTTAAATTTTACAGGAATAACTTGTGAAATGTAAGTATAGAAATTCTTTTATAAATTATTTCCAGGCCAGCAATAACGACTAAAGTATTTAAATATTTACTATTGCTTTATTATCCATATCCGCCTTATTTCTATAGGAAAGTAAGCTCTTGTAAGAATAGTTTGTAGATCTGTTCAAAAACATTCATGTTAATGTAACACACAAACTTTTGTCTGTGAAGAACGCTTCTTTTCTGGCTTGTAATGGCACAGCTAGATATGATGCACTCGACCACGAGAGGAAAGGTCCTTGATTTACCTGGTTCTTAACGCCGACGCTGCCTACTATCCGGGCCAGTGTTACGTCCCCCTTCGTGTGTGAGCTTTGCAAGTTCGATATCGATTTCCAATTAGCCAAGCCGCCCGCCCTTCCTTTGCACACCGCTGCTCCTGCCTCACTACCGAAAAAAAAAAAAAAGGAATAAAAAAGGAGAGAGAAGCGACCTCTACAAACACACATCACACGTCAGTGACATCGCGTTCGTCACGTGTTAACTTCAACAACAGCGGCATACTATGTGTGCCATCGTTCAACTATTTAAGTGATTACTCCTGTCAATGTTTTCTACTTGGTATACAAATTGTATATGGTATGTATTTTATCTCCAATACACGGCCCTTTTAGTACCAATGGTAGGCTATTTATGATTATATCTCTACCATACGAATAATTCATTGTTTATTTATTTTTATGTACTGAAAACGTAAAACAGTTATTAATTTAAAATGTGATTTGTGTATATAATGAAATTAACTATATTCACTTTAACTTATATGGACTTTTAAAAATTTCATGGAACATTGCTTGAAGAATTAATATTTCAAAGCCCGTATTATTTATACTGAAGCTCTTACATTTATTTACACCATGCGGCAATGCTTTGTTACCGAGCTACTCGACAGAGCGTTGAGGCGTATTGACCTTCAGGTGACCAACGCTGCGATCGTTCCTTATCGGGTCTTATCTTAGAAGAGTGAAATATTAGTAAGTTGATGTGCAGTAAGTTACGAAACACAAATAGAGCGATTGGAAGCTGCGTGTGTCTACAGCTTCATTTTTAAAAGAAATTACGTGAAGGTCATCAGGCAAGGGACGCGAATCGTAAGAAGGTCGTTGCTATGGTAACGTAAATAAAAGTTGCCAGATTGGAACACTGATGAATCACATACTCCTCAGCTTAGTTATCGCTAGATGTATGCGGGAAACAGAGTTTGTCTAGTCGCTCTGTGTATTGTTAGCCTAGTTTGTTAAAACACAATTAAAATACGTTTTTATGGAAGCTAGACTTAGTGACGGTAGAATTAGAGGTGGACCGAGGAACCATGGCCCAGGGCAAAGATCAGCTTACGGTTGGATTGTTACATTGCATATCCAAGCTAGAGAATTTGTTTGTTCTCTTAGAGAATTCTTCCAAAAGAAAGACGAGAGTTTGCTCCTTATCAATGAACAGCTTATTCCTTTTATCCAAAAGGATATGATTGCACGTCAAATAATTCCTGTGGGTCAAAATTCCGGCATACCGGCGGCGTTGATATGAATATTGCAATTAAAAATGTCGTTAATAATAGTATATTGCGATATTAATGTATACAGAACGAGGAAAGGTTTGAATAAACAAGGCGCTTGCACCAAGTTTTTTCAATTCTCGGGATTCCATTATGTGCTTACCACATGTGTACTGCACATTATTTTTTGCACTAAGTGTATTTATATCAATCTGAATTTTAGTAGTTAAGATATTAGCTGAAACATTAATAAATATAATTGAAGATAAATGTTATTTTTTCGAACGTGCATCGCACATATGTGTTTCTATGGAGAAATACTTACTGCACTAGTGCGGGAATGTCAACTTACGATGCATAGCAACAGTAACGTTATGTATGGAATATTAGTTACATAATGCAAAGAATTATTTAAAAGAACTCGCATGTGAAGTCCCTGCAACTCAGTGAATGTGTGAACAACTTATTTCCGTTTTTAAAGTAGGCTAATACAGATTAAGTGTGCATATTTTTGTTGAGGTGAGATAACTCGAACCCTTGTTTATGTTTCGAGTGTTGAGAGGAAAAAGAAAGGGGATCTGGTGGGCAACATTGCACTACCCACAAATGACCTTCACGTATATTCTTTTAAAAATCAAACTGTATATGACATGATTTCTCGCGCCTGCCGATGTATGGCACGTTGCTGTCCAGATGACATGATTATATATGAACAGACTATACATTCACTGGACTCGCTGTGTGTGTGGGATAAGCTGAGGTAAAGATTTCTGTGTTGCGAATATTTTTCGATACCTCTTCTTGCTTTGCTGTGCTGTATATAGGGATGGATAGATTTAAGTTGTTATTGTGCTCCTCGAATGGTTACCATGTATTTATCTCTGGTAATAGAAACCTCCCAGATAACGCACTGATTACTTCACGTTGTGCAGTTTTCTTTCCGGCACTCATTCCCTTGTCTTACCGATTCGAAGCTGTTTACTAGTGGGATTGCTTCGGATTCCCGCCGCTTTTCTCTTTGAGCGCTGCGGGTTTCTGAAGGTGTGAAGTGTGCGGCCAATGTCTGCCGGCAAAACGTAGACATAACATCTATTTGTCATTTGTGATTCCTCTGCATTCAATTGAATGAAGTGATGCGTTCATTGGTGCAGCACAATCACACAGCACAGATTTAGCAAGGATCCGAGAATTAAGGCAGTTCTCCTGTCACTCTTTCAAGAATAATGAGTGCGTAATCTGAGAGGTTTATATTAAAGATAAAGGCAGGGCAACCATTCGAGCAAAAGGATACTACTGAAATGTGACTCGGTCCTCTCTCTCCCCCCCCTCTCTCTCCTTCCCGGTATAATTCTAAAATTTTGATTAGCAAGTTGCTTACATCTACCCAAAACGATGGGCGAAGCGCAACATAATGGATGTCAGCCAAAGTAAGTGGTGATAGGATGATGGGTGTAAGCACAATCACTTGGCATGGGACCTGCCTTGTCAATTATCATACTATTGTCGTAAGTATTATCGATTTGATTTGAAATTTGTTTACTTTTCAAATATGGCGTATATTTTTCTTCTGAAACGGTCAATGTTAAATTCTCAAAAACCGACAGCTTTCGGTATAAGAAACGTGTAGATTGTTGCTCCTTATAAAAATATATTTGCTAACTTAATTGCAAAAAAGTGCATTACAGATTTTATAGGTACACACACGATGATATAAAACATGCGCAGAGGTTCCAATTAAGAAACTTTTTCTTCATTAAATGCTCAGAAAATAGGTTTCTCTCTTTGGCTTTGACTATGTACTTCTCTAGGAGATGACAGCTAATTTAAGATTGACTGAGCAGTGAGTTGGGATGATCAATGAATGATAAAGTTTAGTGTAACATTCCTTAAAAATTTGGTAAATTTAGAAGAATGACGATGTCTCTGGAGGATGGTATTGTTAATGAGATAAGGTTCAGCAGCAATCAGTCTTAAGGAATGAAGTGAGTGTATTTTCTTGATGCTAGAATTTCTGCAGAACCACACAGGCCTGTTGGATAGGTTCAAATGGTACAGAAAAGTGAATCCGCCTCTTGAGTTGCAGACTTTGCTTCTTTAGGAATTTTATCTGTTGCACTCTATTTCTTAGTTTTTGGATTAAGTCCCTGATGTATGTGTTCCAAGTTAAACAAGTACCCAGCATCAGATCTGCATTGCATCTTTTAGTTTTCAGAACCTTAGCTTGAACTGGGGTTACATATATATTTTGGTTTCTCTGACGTGATTTGAGGCTGTTGTTCACCTATTCTTTGTGTGAACTTCTTCATTTTTGAAGATGTAGATGAGTTAAAAATCCACAATGCTTTGGCTACTCTAGGAGAATGGAATACACATATCTGAAATTCCTGGTATGAGAAAGTAGGCTCAAAAGTAGACGTAAAAGTCGGGAGGGAGTTTAGAAGGAAACTTAAAAAAGCAATAGAAGCAGCTATGACCTCTACCGGGCAATTTTATTACCACTGCTGGTATTGGAAACGATGTTTATATAACTACAGGCAACCGATATCGGTAATTGGGTACAGTCAAGTCAATAAGCCAACAGCGTTCGGTTATCGATAACACAGTTGCTGCTTAGAAGAAAGCATGTTTGCGTTTTCGTCACTGCCATCACGTAAAGTGCTTTCAAAAAAGAAATTTAATAATTTATATCTTCCTGACATGTTTCTCTTATTTCTGTGTATTTTCAGCAGGGCTTCGAGCACGCCAATCGTAACCACTCTTACAACATTATTCATAATTCAGCAGCATAAACAAAGGTAAACATTACATAACATGCAAAGAGCTATAACGCAACAAAGTAAACTACCAACACTTGGGATTTGTATTTTCTTAAATATGCATGTGACACGTGCCATTCGATTTGTTTCTTTGAAAATACATACCAGTTTCTTGTTTTGAACACACAAATCAATAGCCTGATATATTTTTAAAATTTACATATTCCAACGTTAAGTCATATCGGACGATGAATGGAATGGGTGAAATAATACTCAAATGAGCCCAGGGTCCATAGAGCTTAGAGTTGCCCGACATTCGTTTTTCAGGATAAGGGAAAATCCCGTAAAAACCTTATCCAAGTAATTCACCCTGACCGAGATTCGATCTCGGGACCTCTTGAACGTGAGGCAGACACATAGCGTGATTTAATCCGATTGTCTGGAATGTTTCTAGTGAGCTAGGTTGCTGTTGTCATTGTACGAGGCGTGTCAGTAAAATAAGATCTCCAAGGTGCTGGAGTCGTGAGGAACGCTATTACGCGAGATCCGGCAACACTGGCGTGTTGTTTGGTTTCACCCCTTCAAATTTCCACAACAACCAACCCGTTGCAACCATTAGTCTTGGCTGGGCAGCCGTTTGCAATGGAGCTTCCTATCACTTCCACCTCCAAGTGCGAGTTGCGTGCAGTGATCCCTGCTTTTGAGTGCCAAGGACACTAACCTCACTGAAATTCATCGTCAGTTATGCGAAGTCTATGGGTCACGGTGTATGGACGTCAAAAACGTGCGAAAGTGGGTCAGAGAGTTCAAAGACGGACGTACAGGCGTCCATGACGAACAGCGTTCTTGTCGGCCTTCGGTTTCACCCGAAACAATTGCAAAGGTGGAGCGAGAAATGTTTAAAGAACGGCGTGTGACAGTTCACGAGCTGTGCGAACTTATCCCTGAAGTCAGTAAGACTATGACTGACAAGATTTTGACCAAACATTTGCATTATCGCAAGGTGTATGCAAGGTTCGTCCCCAAAATGCTCACCGAAGACCATAAACAGCAATGTGTTGAAGTGGCCCATCGATTTCTAGAGCGCTATGCAGAAAAAGGGCGAGGAATTGTTGGACTGAATTATCACTGGCAATGAAACCTGGGTGTACTACACACACCAGAAACTAAAGATCTTTCTCGTCAGTGGCAGCATTCAAATTCGCCGAAGCCGCGAAAGTTCAAACAGACATTTTCTGCCGGCAAAGTGATGGCCAGTGTGTTCTGAGACAGAAAAGGTGTATTGTTGTGCGAGTTTATACCTACCGGCACAACAATAAATGCCGCTAGCTACTGTGAGACTTTAAAAAAATTGCGACGAAGGAGGGAAATCCAGACGAAGGGAGTAATTTTTCATCACGAAAACGCTCGTCCACATACTGCACATGCAACGGCTGATCTCCTGGCCCAGTTCGGATGGGAAATCCTCACCCATACCCCCTAAAGTCCAGACTTAGCACTTAGTGATTATCATCTGTTTCCTGAGTTGAAGGCATACCTGGGTGGAACACACTTCCAGACCGACGATGATTTGAAAAACGAGGTTGAGCGCTACTTTCGCAACTTGGGGGGAGAGTGTTATGACAAAAGTATACCAAAACTACCACAGCGCATGCAAAAATGCATCGATCGCAATGGTGATTACGTTAAAAATAGCTGTAAGTTCCGCTTTTCCATCAATGTAACGTTCATTGACAATAAGGGTGTTTTCTATATTAAATAAAATTGGAGACCTTATTTTACGGACATGCCTAGTACATTCAATACCACGAGCCTGTCTAAATTAAAACCACTTTAGTTCACCACTACGAAATTATCTGTCTTCACTAAGCATTCCAGTAATGAAATTGAAGGAAAATAAAAGTTCACTTTTAATCTGCTGGAGATATTTTGGCATTTCTCAATGTTTATTTTACATTCAGTTCGTATTTCTTTAAAATTAAACAAATTCTCAAACTACTTTCTTTGCAATGTTGACAAAATCAGTGCTATTGGTAGGATAATTCCTTGGAATTATCCCTGAAGCACTAAATAAAATAAAAGTTTTGAAGAACTTACTAACAATTCACAATCTTCACTATTGCGTTCAAACTTATTTCACAATCTAGTGGGTTATATTAAGTAAATTTAATATATAATTTCATTATTTTATATAAAGCTTAAAATTGAACTACCTAACTTTTACTTCAACTTACAGTTGAAATTCAAAATTATAAAATTAAAACTGTTAAAATTATTATAAACAATTAGTAAAAACTTCTGCAAGGAGCATAGAACAAATTCCTTGACTATCAAACACCTTGGCCTATATACGGCTGGTGTAGAGAAATGATTAATTTCCATCAATTAACTAAAATAATAAGAGTTAATAATGAAGCCTGGGACTTAAGTACTTACGATAGTAAGTCGCCACAAACGGTGTATCTCGAATGTGAGAGCCCCTAGTGGTCTACCGGGGAAACATACGAGTCAAATGGAGAATTTAATGTTAGGACGCTACGTTGGCCATGGTAGCTCAAAGGTTAAGAGCGACTAGACGGAAACCAGGAGATCCGTGGTTCAAATCCCGGCCATGGCATTGAATTTTTCATGTTGAGTCTATCAAACACCTTAGTCTATATACGGCTAGTGTAGAAAAGTGATTAATTTCCATCAATTAACTAAAATTCCTTGAAGTATTCCTAAATCTCATTAGCACAAGATTCTTCAGCATGCAGTTGCGATATAATATCTCTAAAAAACTTAAGTTTGTACCAAAAAAGTAGTATTTTGGGTAATCTACACAGTTAAGAAAAGTAAGCCTTAAAGTTTATTTTATGCATTTTGTAATGAACTACAATGGCAGAAAAACGCCCAAAACGTGACTAATTTATGGTAATAAATGCAACTACGTGCATGGGAAAAAGATGTGTCCGAAGTGAACTAAAAATAAAATAAAACGCTTTATATTCGTATGTACTTTTCTACGAAATTTTCAGAAATACTATTATTACACATTTTGGTGTGCATAGGAGGGCTCTTCAATAAAAAATGATCATAATTTTTACGAACATAATTTTGCGCACTAAAATTCAATCTTATTATATTCTGTTAGCTTAATGTGAAACAAACACGCCGTAGTAGTTTCATTGTTGGTACTCCTGGTTGCCGCCTGTGAGAACCAGGCAACTTCAGACATGTTCAGTATCGCCTACTGCTGCAATAGAGGTAACACGCAGTTAAAGTTGATGTTAGAGGAAGATCCGGACTTTCTTTCAAACGTAACCACTGCTGATGAAACTTGCCTACTTCATTTTGATCCTGAGAACAAACAGCAAAGCTCACTGTTGAAATCTCCTTCATCACCAACCCCCCCCCCCAAAAGCAAAAGAGGTTGATTCTGCTGGAAAAGTTATGGCCATCTCATTCTTTGATGTTCATGGAATGGTTTATCAGCATGTTGTACCTGCATGCACATCAGTAACTGGACAATACTACAGGGATGTCCTGAAAACATTGCAAGTCCGTATCAGGCGCAAAAGACCACATCTCCATGAAGCAGGCTGGATGTTGCACCACGATAATGCGTGGCCACATATTGCCAATGTTGTTGCCGAATATCTTGCAAAGATCAACGTGAAGTGCATCCCTCATCCTCCCTGTGGTCTGGATATAGCCCCATGTGACTGTTTTCTATTCCCAAACTTGAAGAAAAGCCTTCCTGGGAGGCATTATCCATCCTCAGAAGCATTGGCGAAGGCTGCGGGGGCGATTTTGAAGGATCTCTCAAAACCTGGTCTCCAGCATGTCTTTGAAGACTGGCATAAACGCTGGGACCAGTACCACGCATTCAGGGGAGACTATTTTGAGAAGAACCATCAAAATTATGAGGACGAGTAAAGGTACGTTATAAAAAAGGTGATCATTCTTTATTGACCAGCCCTCGTACAAGGTAAATGCAGCAAGGCTGATGAAACAGTGAAGTTGTTAAAAGCGCGCCGCTATATTGTTTCCAATTTGAGCTTTTTCCATTACCACTAAAACAAACGAATGACGATTCACCACCTCAAAGTGTAACTGATAATGCCTATTTAAATTTAACATGTTATAATTGATGACGTTGCTACAAATATTTACCAATAAAGAATGAGGTAAGTCTTGGTTGTCTCGTCGTTCCTAACAGTTAAATTTTGTATAATTCCTCGACCTATGCATTTTACTATAACATTGATTGCATTTCTTACTGGTGCAACGGAAAATAATTTTCAACTGTCATCATGAAATTGCTCGATAATGACCCCGGGTATATATCACTAAAGGGCAAAGGTTTGGTAGTCTCCCTTGCCTGGTCATAATTCATGTGCACCTAAAACCAGGCGCCGCATGCTTTAAAAAGCTCTGTATGAATTGGTCAGTTTAATTATCCATTCCTAGCTGATCCATACTGCGTCTAGATATAAACACGGGTTTGTGGAAACAACGATAGCGACTCTGGTGCTTCTACAGCTATTCGCTCATATTGCGCTGTATTTAGTTCAGACCGCGCTAGTCTCACCCACAGAATTTATACTTTCTAAATGTGTACATAGGAAGTTTAGAATACCACAAAAAATCCATGTAGCGAGGTGGTGTCAAGGTAATGTCCACGACTCGTATTTGAAAGGTCTCGAGTAAGATTCGCGCAGACCAGGTACTCCGACTTTCGCTTCGCCATGGTTGCCTCTTGTCTAGGGCCGGCAAGATGAGCACCTGAAGTGCAAAATGCTTTGCCTGTACATTCACGTCTACCTTTTTCCTTCTATCTGGCAGGTTAACAGAAGGTGACGCGTGTCACGGTGGCGTTGTCCGGGTTTTGGATGAAACTCTCTTGCAACGCAATCAAATGTAGACATTTGAACTGAAGAGCTGAATAGGAAAGCACAGAACGGGTAAATGACATTAGAAAATATGAGTGAAGGACGTAGTGACAATATCAGAGGGCTTATATTGGCATTGTATGAGAAACCGACCTCTCGCTACATTACTGCCCATAGCCAAACCTTGAGATCGCAAAACTAGTTGTACAGAATTAATATATTTATTGCCATTTATTTTGTTTTGCAGTGCTAGTGATCTCCCCTATGCTGCTAAAGAAACTTAAATGATTTTGTATTATGCATTCTTTAAAACTATACGTCACAATGTATCTAAAACTCCATTGAAGTTGTTTACAATGTACCTGCTAAATAATCTTGCTTGGGAAATGTGTGAAGGTTTATAGGTACCCGTATGAGTCGCATTGGACCTCTTTAGGTGAAGCTCGCAATGTATTCAATGTTAGTAGGACATATCAAAACTGTGCTTTACCATCGTGGAAAAAAAAGGATCCACCAATGTACTGATAAGTCTGCCACGGGAATGTAAATAGAATCAACTGGTTTAGCTGGCTGTGTTTACCTGTTTGTTGAAAGTGGTAGGGACATGAGGGAGGGTAAATTCACACTTACAGTGCCTTCCTTCCTGGCCCTCCTATTGTCAATAGACGAATGCTAGGATGGATTGTCTGCTCCACGGATTTGTTTCTTTGCTTTCTCATTGCACTCCCTTGTGATCTTTTTGGTAATCAGCGCAATTGCTCAAAAAATAAAAAGAAGGCGGATAGACGGTGCAGATACATGTGACAAACCTTCTTTCTCGGTCTCTAAGATCTTTCTGCCCAAGCCGCTGGATCCTTTCGTCGCGCTGTTTTCCTGGATGGTACTATAAAGCTTCGTGGTGCGCCAATTGCTCGGGGAACAACTCTCTTGGTTACCAACCAGTGTGCCAGTGAAGTACATTGGGGTGCTACTGGACACTCGAATAACTTGAAACGCCCACATCTGTCGATCTGTTACACTTGCGTCTGCACAGCTTCAAAACTGTACCCTTTACTCAACAGGCATACCTCACTTGGTTATGAATCCTTTCTTCTCCTTTACAAATCTCCAGTGCGTCCCATTTGTACCTATGCATCTCCAGTCTGGGGTTGCACCAGCAAGACTAATCTCCGCCGACTGCAGGTAATACAAAACAGGGTGCTCCGTACAGCTACAAATGCTCCATGGTTCGTCAGAAACCAAAAACCTCTTCACTATTTGGTCTTCTATCCGTTCACCAGTACATACGCTGCCACGACCTTTCTTTTTCCATCTCCAGGAGGTATTGGGGCTGTTACCTACAATCTCGGCGCTCGCACTCGCCAACCACCTCCTCAAGCGCAGACTGCCACAAGATCTCCTGAGTGACCTCTCTATTACAGACGACCCAGACGAGTGATACCTATCAAACTTAAAGTCCTCAATTTGTGAAACAGTGATCCTGCCATATTTAGCTAGAGGAGTCGTTCACAGCTACCTCAATTGTTATGTGTACTGTTACTAAGTGTCTCAGTTACAAACATCTGTGAAGCATACTTCCTTATCGATGGATAATAATAAAAAAGGTAATAATGTTTTCCTTATTTACTACCAATGCTTATGATTAACATATGGCATATCAGAGGCTGGTGAGAATATGTTGTTGCGGGAAATAACGTTGTCACGTTTTCTCCAAGTAAATGTTCACAACATACGAGGTGGGGTTTCTGTTGAATGCAACGAGACTCTAATATAATTCAAATAATACCTAGTATTTTCTGCTTACAATATGCTTTCTGGTTTCCTTTCTCTCTGTTACTGTCGTTTTCATTCATATTATAACAAATGAAGTACCGTCGTGTGATTACATAATGCCAGACCTCTTATTTTAATGTGTGAAGACGGAACCCTAGTAACTCTGTAAGGAAAATCGCTCGCGGTTTGTAGCTCATTCAGAAATTCTAACAAGGTAAAGGTATCAATTTCCCCTAACTTTAGATTTATGCTCTTCCTGTCTGGCATTATGAGAAGCCTCTACGCAGCTTTACTACGATTTGTCTGCTTAAGTCTACTGCTCCGGTACTTTCTCTTCCGTACTTTATTGGTTTCTACGTACTGAAACGTTACACATTATCTTCCAGATCTTCTCGAGAAACAAGCCAGGTGTAAAGACGATCAGAAATCGACGTATCGGGAACGTACATCTCTCCCCATCATCAGGATATTTTAATAAATCGCATAACAACAAATGTACAACTATATATAACACGAATATAAACAATAACGAATAAACAATAATATAACGTAACAACTTAGGCTTTCACGGCCGGCGTCAATCCAGTAATATGTAGCAGTTTCCGGGCTTACAGAATATTTGTATATCTATATATTTCTAACACTTATTCTATAATACTATAGGCTATAGACTAGCAGTTAGTCTATATTTGTATATTTCTAGCAGTTTTCGGGCAATAGAGTAACCAAAAATACCGAGACACAGAAACCATCACCTACCTACCATACGTAAGTAGAGTAACGGAGAGAATCAGCAAACTGTTACATAATTTTAACATAAGAACTGTCCTTAAACCCACTAAGAAGCTCAAAGATCATCCCCGTTCAGTCAAGGACAGATGGGACCCTCTGGCCACAAAAGGGATCTACCATATTCCCTGCAGCTGCGGCAAGGTATATATTGGCACTACTAAACGTAGCATACCTACCCATATTAAGGAACACCTAAACAACTGCCGGTTGGAACATACGGAAAAAATCTGCTCTTGCTCAACATAACCTTCTGATGGGATATATCATGAAGTTCCAGAAAACAGAGGTTCTCGACAACATAGCCCAGTACCACGCCAGACTTTATCGGGAGGACATTGAAATCTTCAAGCACAAACATAATTGTATTCACAGGAAGGAGGTAGTAGCACGTTTGCATAAAAATGGTTTCCAGTATTACAAAACACGAGGCCGAAACCGTTTACACGAGCCGGACCAACGGACACACAGGCCTGCAGCCGTCTTGTGATTGGCGGACGCCAACAGGAGAGAAGTAGGCGGTCTCCTTCCAGCCTATATATATTTGGTGCCCTATCTGGCAGAGAAGGCTGACGTGGGTTTCTAGGACAACTTCAAACCGTCGCGGTGCTCTTGGACGTGGAAAAAGCCTTCAGCACCACGTGGCACCAGGGGTTGTTCAAACTCAAAGAAGCACAAAGTCCCCCTCCCTACCTAGCACTACTCAGCAGCTTCCTCAAGGACCGCACCTTTAGGGTACGGGTCGAGGGTAAGCTATCCTCTGTCAGTCCCAAAGCGGCTGGTGTCCCGGAAGGCAGTGCTCTGTCTCCGCTAATCTTCGCCACCTACATGTCTGATCTACCAACGGAACCTCGCACTGTTATGTGTCAGTATGCCGACGACGTCCTCATACTGGCACAGAACAAGAACGTCCGCTACTGTCTCCCCTCTCTACAGCGATAGCTCCTCGCCATTGACAGGTGGAGTGAGATTTGGAGGATGGCCATCAAGGCGAAGAAGAGCCCTACTCTCATGCTGGCTAAGACCCGTAGCTGGCGACCGGAAGGGGAACTGCGGTTGCGACGGAGAAGAATCCCCTGGGTTCGATCCGCCAAATACCTGGGAATCCAACTGGACCGCGACCGCACTTTCACTCCACATGTCAGGGCAAAGGCTAGCCTCAGGTAACTATATCCCATCTTCCGATCAGCAATGCCCATCCGACTCAAACTGCGGGTGTATCGTTCCGCCTCTGATCCTGTATGGATGCGAGGTCTGGGGCTCGTCGGCTCATATCACCCTCCGCAGGCTGCAGGCCATACAGAACGGGGCTTTAAAGATGATCTACGGTACCGACCGCAGGTTCTCCACAACTTCCTGCACACCTAGAGGACGTCGTGCGTGCACGAACGCGCACGTTGTATGCCAAGATCACTCCTCACCCCAACCAGCTGGTGAACATTCTGGTTCAATATGACCACCGTCTCCCCAGGAGACGGAGGAGCTACCGCCTCACCAAGGATGCCCTTGGGTGGTAAAATCTGCCTCTTCTCCTTCATCTCCAATCACCGCCAGATCACGCCGCGCCTTGGCCGCGGCTGGAAGGGTGACACCTGCAGCTGCGCCCGAGACCGCGCGCACGACCTGGAGAAACCAAACCTTAAAAACCAAATGCCATCTGGCCTCTCGCTACTGGTTCCACCCTCTGCTTGACGGATCGCTAGCGACCACCCAAAGCGAGGTGGAACGGGCACTGCCCCCCTTCATCGCAGGGACATCCAGGCACCAGAAGGATCAGTAGAGGCCAACTACGCCGTCTTACACAACGATACGCAAGCTCGCGCAAAGGATTATATCTTTTGTACCGCACGGGTAAATCCGCACAGCGGATAGGTACCGTCGCGTGTTACCCTCCACGCAGGAGAACCCGTGCGACCTGCACCTGCTCTTGGCTCTTGGGTTGGCGGAGCCGCTCTAGTTTGCCATGAGTCCTCTGAGGATGCTCGACGTACGTGCGAGCGAAACGTCAGAAACTTCAGTTTTTCCGACTAGACCACGGCCAGTAAGGCCGGAAACTGCTACACATTACTGAAACAATATATCTTTGTTTATATTTGTGTTATATCCATAACACAAATATAAACAATCGATAATAATACATCTTTGTTTACATTTTTTATATATCCTGATGATGGAAGAGACGTACGCTCCCGAAACGTGGATTTCACCACGCTTGGCTCCTCTAGTGACGCTTGAATTAGTGGATGCAACATCAGTATCATCACTCCGAGATCACTAATTGCACTATTGACCTTGATATTATTATCAGAAACACTAGATCCCAAATATATCCGCATATTAAATGATTAGTGTAACCGCAGTATCAGGCAGCGATTCGGAGGCGGCGAATTAATTTGAATTCAGATAATAAAAAAGGAGATAAATTCATAAAAATGCTTTGCTAAACTAATATAGAAATCTTGTTGTAATAATATGAAATTAGAGTTGATAGAGTAATGATTAAAATAGTGGTTGACTTAAAGAATAAGAAGGGAAGAATATAATTTAATATAACATATATACTAGTATATAGGCAAAGAAGAGAGAATATTCCTGTAAAAATCTGTACACTTTGGAGAGACAGGAACGGAGATCCGTTACTTTCTTTGAGCTAGTAGAGGTTTAATGTCTGAGAACTATAGTATACTTCCAGCCAGGAATGTGTTATGACAAAGAGTCTTTCAGAATGCAGTTGAGCATGAACGCTAAAGGGATTTACTTCGCTGATTTTATAACGATGTATACCGTTACAAACAACTCAGGGTGGGCTGAACGTCAATGAGTTAAATGAGTTTTGCAAACCAATGAGAAAATTCGAAATAAATGATAAACCAATAATAATGTAGCATTTGAGAAGGGTGAGCTAGTTTAGTCATGTGATAAAGATAAAGAGGGGATCAGAATAAGGTTCGAACTGAATCGTGAAGTAAGAAAAACTTACTTAAAAGGTGATACTACGACAGGAAGGACGTGTTCATGCGCGTTAAGAAGAGAAGCGAAGATTTATAAGTCTGAAATGTAGGGAAGTAAAGAATATCGCAACCAGCGTAAGTGAAAGCAGGATCAGAAGTATATCAGAGCAAATTAGTCACCATATAAATACGAAATAGAAGCCGCGTGGAAGTAACTTTAAACAAGTAATCCAGGGTTTCAAATAAAAGTGAATTTATGTTAGGAATTTTACTAACAGGTGGTCACCGATCCAAGTCGATAAGCAAACTTAGTAGGAATTGAACCAAATAATTCTGCAATAAACAAAGTATTATTAATACGACTGAGTAGCCAATAACCACCAAAATCCATTTCCTACAACCATTCACCTGAAGATAACAGAACTCATAGCTTCAATTAGAACCCAATCAATTTAACACTGGTATGCGGGTTTGCCGCATTAGACAGTAGAATACTGTTATAGTGGCCGCGTTTAAAGCATCCCCAAACGGCTCTCTTTGTAGGGAAAAACTGTTCTTCCCCCTAACCACAATGTCATAAACATCTTAGGAAACACCAACCGGGGTCAGAGGTAAAGAATGTTAGGCACGTGTTTACAGCTGAGAAAACCCAGTGTTGCCGTTGTTTAAAATAACGTTTAGAGGCAAAATATAAATAAATAAAGCAGAATTCACTGTAGGAAATCGTCATTGATCTTTTCAAATAAATTGTAAATGATTAATGTTTTCTATAATAATACATAATGTTACAACTCTTTATAACATAACTGAAAAGAGATATGTTACCTATGCTGTTATGCTATTAGTACTTCTATTACGTACAAGAAGTAAATGCGTATTATTAGCATAATATCTTAGTAAAACATCATTACAATTTTAAAGGCGTTAAATTGCATCAGTGTGCATGAATTTGTGAGGGATATTTACTTGCAAATTAAAGAAGCACTTTGGTTATTCTGGTAGTTAATAATAATTTATAAGCAAAGATTGCACATTAGAGCTTTGTTTATTGCAATCGTGAGTCGTTTTATCCTAAAACATTTTCCTATATTCTATGGCAGGTACAGGTGGTGACTTTCTGTTGGTTTAACAAAGCAATAAATACTTCAAAAGTAAAAAAGAAATAAATAAAAAAATTAAAAAAACGAACCAAGGAATTAAAGAAAAACTAGTAAGGAAACTCTATTACTCTTTTTAAATTTTCGAAGCTTTTTACAAGGATTTCTGCTAATTTTATAAGTTTGAATAAAGTTAAGCAGTATATTTTCTGGGGCGGGGGGTGTTCTGCTAAACACAATTTAAATAAATAATCACGTACATTCCACATAATAATTAAATATGTCATAAACGCTTTAGAACTCGAGAAAGTTTAGAAATACTGTTAGATATATATTACAAGTATTTATGGAAATCCATGTTAGCATATCCATGTTAGGTTTATTCCCATGGTCTCCACATCTTAATTAAATTACGCAAGAGCTAACCGTTAATAACTATTAAACACTAATAAATTTATAAAACTATACTAAGAAAAACACTATGTAACTTCTGTAAATATAAGCTTAATTAACACACATAGGAAGCACGTTTGCGCAGTCTAAGCTAATTTCTGAAGACACAAGAAAAATATTGCAACAGCGCTTTAACTTGGTGAACGTTTTAAGAAGGACCACCCATATGTTTAAGGGTGGAAAACCCTTATAATTGCTTACATGTGAGGAGGCGTGGTCAGAAGGGAAAGCTTTTGACGCCGCCTGGGATGCGATGGACGAGGCTGCCTTACCACAGAGAATGCCACGAGAAAGTTAACAGGGGAGATGTTGCAACACTGTGTTTCACCCCACGTGGAGTTAACAAATGTCTGTCATTTATGATTTCCTTGATTTCATTGGCTGAAGTGACGCGCTCAATAGTACAATGTGAAACATCACCGACTTCCATCAACAAACGATGTAGGTGCGTTCCTGAGAGGTTTTGTATTATCAGAGGTAAAGCATATGTTAATTATTAGAGTATCACATTAATACGTAATAGGTGTATTATTTTTGTAATGGAATTGAATGCACATAAACATAAGGAATTCTGCTCCACCCTTCCAATGTCTAGTTCACTGCGTTGACATTACAATTGAAGGTCGAACTTACCTTTAGCTCACTATCCAATACAACATTTTTCCTCTTGCGTTGTGTGTGCTGGACAACGGAGTACATCGACCGCAGTGTTTAGGAACGACCCCCAACGCAGAGTGTTGACCCAAGTGGAGTTACGGTAAGATACATAGAGTAGTTTATAGCACATAGTTATTAGTACCTATGGCTAAAAATGAAATTAATTGAATCTGTCAGAATATCTACGTATTTAAAATGATTTTGAAGAATGTCGCCAAAATGACACCCGAGAAACACAGCTGTCTGTTGATTACTACCCTGATAGATTTCATCAAATCTCCTTCCTTCACATATGCTGTTGCAAGGCTTCTTGAGAATGGAAACTTGCTTCCATGAAAACGAGTCTGAATCAAGAGAATAGCTGCTGAAGCAGAAGATATTCCTGACCTGAGATCATTGTAATAATCCGTAATGCTAAGTCTCACAAAATGACAAAAGGTGTCTTACACGTTGTTCAGAGGTTAATGACTTATATATCGCCTGGAACACTGCTAGTGGTTTCTGAAGCAAGGCTGCTACTGAGTATGATGCTGAATACCGATGAGGTATGTTTACAAATCACTGGAACGAAAACTTACTCAATAGGCATTAATGGTTGATGGAAACTCTTAGGCTCCCCCCCCCCGTCCCCAGGGGCCTACTTCGGTAGGTACGGGAATTGGCGATCTCGGTGTCCCGTGCTAGCCTGACACCCTCGATGTGGGTTTCCCTTAGTGGTGAGGGATCAGACATAACACCCACCCACGTGTAGGCCGTGCGTGGAGACCCGTGTCGGTGGAAAGGTTTGTCCTGGCGGTTGAGGGATGCGCATCTGTGCTCGTTCCAGTGTTTTTCTGAATTCGGGGAAGGTGCGCATTTCCAATACACTACTTTAGGGAACTGCTTAATCCTGAGTGATTCCCTCAGTGCACTTCAAAGGCTACGGCAGCTGTACAACTACCACCCTATTGTGCAGCGTATCCAGGATGCCCTCCACGTTTTACATGCTTCCGGCGTTAGCATGGTGTTTGCATGGATCATTGGTCACGTAGGCTTGCGGGGCAATGAAATGGCGGATTCAGCAGCCAAGACGTCTCCCATGAAGCTCAGGGTTAAAGTACCATCTGTGACATCCGAAGATTTTTGGGCCGTTTTGAGGAGAGCTGTTGCGCATTGGGCACTGTGTTTTTACCTATAGTTTTCTATTTAGAAAGGAGCCTGCTCAAGTCTGTCCGTTTTGCAACGAAGCGTTATCTGTCTGACACGTGCTGCTAGTGTTTTTTTGCCTATCACACGTTCGGACGTCTCTGCAGCTGTCGGCCAGCTTTGCAGAAATGCTAGCGGATGACAACAAAGTAGTGGAGTAGGTTTTTAGGTTCTTTTCTAGGTTAGAGTTTAGAATTTAGCTAATAGGAATTTTTGGTATTTTGGATATATATGTTTGTTTGCTTTTTGTTATGTACATGTATTTTTTGTGAGCTTATTTACACTTAACATAGATTTTTAAAACCATTTATATCTGGATTTTGCCTTGACTTACTGTTTAAAGGGCGCTGATAACCTCTGCAGTTGAGCGTCCTTATACACATCGTCGTCATCATCATCATCATCATCATCATCATCATCATCATCATCATCATCATCATCATCATCTTTGGCTTCACTAGATCAAATTTAACGTCAGTGGAATGTCAAAGTATTGTGAATGTCAGAGCTGTATTGTGGGACAGCACACTATTGGCCCTATTTCATTTATGGTACACTTGACGGACGAGAGTATCTACAGTACCTTCTGCTGAGTTTATTTCAAATAATTGGTATCAGCATGATGATGCTGTAAGAATGCACCAAAAAGGAATTCCCAAATCGATAGGTTCAGGCAGTCCACTTAAAAGATTTTCAGCCCGATCGCAGGGCCTCACCAATTAAATATACTTTCTTCTAAAGACATTTAAGGTTCCAACAACAGTGACAATACCCTATTATCGGTGCTTGTGCGGCAACAACACCAAAAACATTGGCGAAGTGAGCCGATCAGTAGAGGTGCATTTTCAGGTGTTGCTACGCAAATTAATCCTTCAACATGCATTGTAAGCTATAGACCAGATATACAGTATAGTACAGTTTGTTCCCGATGAGAAATATATTTGATACATTTTGTGTTTACGTGCAAGTATAAGTTTATGCATTCACTTCACTACGCTGTATCGTAGTAATAAAAGTGCTGTATTCTACTGCAATTATCTTTATGTGCAAATTTAATCAGAATTCCTCTCCCGCTGTTACGTCGTAGATCCTTGATCAGACACTGTTTGTATTCACTAATATTGGCAACACACAATTTCTTTATAATGATGCTGCGTATTACAATTCTTGTAAAGCTAGATGATCCAGTAAGAGAAGAACTTTTTTGGGGGGGGAGGGGGGCTGGCAACCCCCTATTATTTCCAGCCCACTTCATAACATGAAAATATTAAGAACAACATTTTAACATTGTACTACGTCAGTCATATAGTGATTAACTGCAACGTCAATTTTGCACATGAACCATACGCATCTCTTTTGGGTTACATCGTATCTGAAGCATCAACTTTTAGTTACAATTCCTTGAATTTAATTGGCCTATTGTGGTGCAGCAAATGATATTCTTAAAGTAAATTTTAATTATGTCATAAATTATAGTGTGATCGTTTAATTTTTTCCAAAACTCATAGTTTCTTTAGAATATAAATGAACATATTTATTTAAATGAGTTGCACTTGTGTCTTTATCTTGTGAAGATTGACTGAAGTTAGGTAGTAAAAATAGATTTTATTTTTAAATAAAAGTTTTAAAAAGGACACTCTATAAAAGCGAATAGCCACAAAGTGAATACATGTGTACGAGATCAACAAATGTATGTATTTGGGTGTGAGAACTGTAACTTAAAAAGAAAACATCGAGTAGTGCCAATTATGATCTCCAACTTTCAAGAATGCAACACGTAGGTTCTCAGGAAAATCTTCCTCCTTTAAGTATACAAGGAAAACCTTATTTTATCAAAGATGGCCAGATGGTTTTACCAAAGGTATTCCATTATAAGATATTTTAATTATATAGAAAATGTCTTTATTGAATTGTTTGTAATGCCATTATGAAGATTTCACATTGAAATATTTTTTTATTGTTTCATATAACGTTAAGACATGAAAGGTAAAGCTGAAACTATTTAGATCTAGTTAGGTTATTGTATGTCTAAACTCTTTTTAGGCATTAACTTTTCTAAGATAATATTTGTTCTGTATTAATTGTCCAATACTTACTAATTTTAAATTGCTATTCGTTTGTTTCTCGTGGATATTCAAATACTGGAATTTTAATCACAAAGAGACTAGTTTTTAAAAGATGTGACAATCGTTTCAGGCTACACCCCCCCTTTACGCTGAAAAAGAATCCCGCAGTAAAAGCATTTCTGCAAACATTTACCTGTGTTAAAGAGAAGTTCATATAAGAACAGTCTTTTGTAGTAATAGTTTGTAGAAAAGTGGAAATAAAGGAAGTCAGTTTTTTTTTAATTTCTTTTGCACTAAAAGTGGAACTATGAGTAGTACATCCAACCTGTTATTTACTGGACACAAAGGGAAGCCACAAAGAAGAGAACGATGCTAGTAAGATTGGTCGGTACACATGATTACAAGCCAAGAACTCTTGAATATGCTATTGACGTTATTTTAAATATTTTAATGCAAGTAATCACGTGAAACTTCCACATGACTCACTCTACCCATTAACAATTTATACAGCACGCCATTATTTTCTCGGCACTCATATACTCTAGTAGGGGCAATAATCATTTGTCCCTATTTCCTCTACAAGAAGCAAGACAGAAATAATAGAAAGAAGGCTGCGTAACTAAGGAGATACTGAATCATGTGTGCAATCAGGTCATAGCAATATGAATTTGGATGTTCAATTGCCATTAACAATCCAGTAACCCATGGGTGTAAATAAGGGAATAACACTCCCTTGGAAATAATTTGTGAGTTGATGTAAAGGAAGAATTTTAGTGACAGAAGCGTAGGAATGGCACTTACTAGTGAATTTCATTATAAGATCATTCATTACCACTCTTTAAAAAACATACGTATACTTTTATCCACTTTGTTAGTGGGTTTTCAGAAATTGCTTCATTGCAATTTCCTCTGAAAGAAGCACGCTTAATCATGATGCTGGATTTCAGTTCAGCTCCTCTCGGAAACTGGCCTTAAAATGGAAATCCGTCGATGTAAGAAGCAAAGATCAATACAGCTTGATAATCAAGTTAAGTAGTTAGTTTCTTTGACACGATTTTCTATACTCACGCCATCTCCTGGCTTGGCATTTAATTTACTGAAAAGTCTTTTGTTCAGTAATGCGAAATTTGATTGTGCTTTTTCTTTTTTTATAGTTGTTTTATATCCCGAAACGTTGATATGTAATCATCTTTTCACCTGGCTGGCTGCCCGAGACAAAAGTGAGCGTATTCGTTGCCAGGAAAGCTTCAGGGCTTACTTTACTTCATTGCATGTTACCTACTTGTAGCAAATTATAATAATCAAATATCAAAAATCAGGATGATACATTCTCGTTTTGAAATGCATTTTGTAGCTATAATATACGAAAAACAACAAAATGCATAAGGCACCACAAATTCACAAAAGCTAAATGCCAAAATAAAGTTTAATTGTGAACTGAGGAGATATGCATTTTCATTTCACAAGTTTATGCCTGTCTGTTGCGATTTTCTAACAATAGAAATTAAAGAAATGTTTATTTCGGATGAAGAGAAATAAATACTATTCCTAGAAAGTTAAATATGAAAAAATCGACTAGCCATGGAAATATACCTCATGCATGACATTTTAATAAAAGATATTACCAATTTCTTTCTGAATAACACTGCTTGCAGTAAACAAACGTGAAAACACAAGGGCAGCTTTCCGGTAAAAGCAGCTGTGGTATACAAATCCATCCAAAACTGTGATGGTGGGAGTCAACAGAAACACATTTGGGGACAGCCTGTACACCCAAAAATCGTTTTCAGAAAAAGCCGCGTGTGGAAGAGTGCAGAGAAAGAGGGAAGGAGAGAAAATTAGAAAGACTGCAAAACATAATACAAAGAGAAATGGAGAAATTACAAACTTCTGCAGGTATATTTTGCACCTTTCACAGATAAGACATGATTTTCACGAAAATTCCCCACATAACTGTACTATATATATTCGAAATTTTCGGTTTTCTAAAATGTCGCTACCGATTTTTATTAAAATGCCACCTACTTAAGATATCTACATGTTAAATAAAATATGGAAATATGAAATTTTTCAGTCTGGCTCTATCGTTTCATAGTGCGTCCTAAACACGGGTAGTGTGAAAGAATAATTAATTTCCATTAATTGTACCTAATAGTGGTTAACTATAAAGCCCGGGCCTTAAAGTACTTACAGCATTGTAAGTCGCCATTAAGGTAGTTGTCTCATGTGTTTATGAGAACTCCTAGTAGTTTACCGGGAAAATAACGAGTCAGTTGGAGAATTTAATGTCATGTTGGCATGTTGGCCATAGTAATGGCTTAGTGCGGCTGGACGGAAACCAGAAGATCCGTGGTTCAAATCCCGGCTATGGCATTGATTTTTTCAGTCTGGCTCTACCCTTTCATAGTGCGTCCTACACACGGCTAGTGTGAAAGAACAAATAATTTCCAATTATGGAAATATTTTTCATTTTTAGGGAATAACATTGGGAATAATCTTCATTCAGAAGCAATCTTTAAAAGTAATTTTGGGTAGCAATATGTTGCAGGAGATAAGACACCAGTTTACTGCAAAAACATTGTAGATATATTCGAAATGTAACTTTTGTTTAAATTAGTTTTTGTATGAATAATCACATACGAGTTATTGCTTCTTATACATATTTTTAAATTGTCCAATACTCTTTTCACTTGTAGAACTATCATTGCCTGTTCAGTTGTTCCTGCCGAAATCATGGAACGGGTATGGAACATCAGGAACATCTGGACTCATAGCGACCACCTTTTATCCATTTGACTATCGATTTAATTTCCCCATTCACTCCTGTACCTTTCACCAAAATTTTGCAGCTCGTCACATGTATTTTCCTTAATAGTTTTCAGTTCACTATATATTGTGTTGCACCTGCCCTTCAATTTTTCATGGGTTAACGTTTCTTGAGATCTGGTCTTTCTCTAAAATTAGGCATCCAGTTGTGTTCTAGACATATTGACCTGAGCGGGTAAGTGTGTAAGCTCCCCACATGTTTGATCCATGTATCCGTAATGTAGCATTAACATCTCTGATCGTCTTGTTTTTGTAACTGTTCTATCTCCTCTTTATAGATTAATGATATTAGCCGGAAAGTTTAAATGCAATTAATAATTATCACTTTATATTTTAAAAGTGTAGTAACAGGTTCAAGAGGAGATTAATGGACCACTATATTCTTTCATAGTTTGCACTTGTTTTATTTGTGTTTGCGGTAGAATTGCAGTCATTCTTGCAGAAAGACAAAGACTAGAATCTGAAGATTTAAAATGTTCCACATGCTTCAAGATAAACATCACTGATGTATTTAAGTAGAATCCTTTGGCATGATGCGGAGATACACTTGCTGCGTAATGTTATATTCCCATGAATCAGTCCCTAATTATGACAAAAACTGTGTGAAGGCACTGCAATATTCAACAAAATGTGTAATAAAAGAATTTATGTAAATATTTATCTCGTTTTATTAAAACATTATCAGTTTTCATACGAATATAGTAGTAGTATATTTACTTTACTGTTACCGAGAATATCTTTAACACCTCAGAATGTCAAGAAGTTCAATTATTACAAAATATCTCCCCATCCCTTTACAAAAACTACGTAATTTTTGTCCACTAATATTTCCGGAGAAGTGATTCATAAACAGAACTTACTAATTGGCAAGCATAATTGTCTTTGTTGATTAAGAGTGTTATTATTAGCTGGAATTTGATCCTTCGGGTATAAAAGGCACCTTTCATTTCATTGGAACTTTTATAAGAACAGGTTTCCAACGAATAATGAGGATTTTATGCACGAATAGATTTTGTTCTGAGAGACGAGATAAATCTGTCATTTGTTTGCTTCCAGGAAGTTCAGGCAGGAGAGACAAATAAAATAAGCTTCTTTTCGAAAACAAAGCCTTCTTTAATAAGCAATCAATCTATACAGTCACTTGTTTATTGATATTCCTATATAATGAGACTATAATAAGAGCAGCATTCTACCAAGGGAGCTTTTCTTTCACTGCATCTGAATAGCAGATGAAGATTTAACTCCATCGAAATATTCTTCGTTAAAATTTCGCCGGAAATATTATTGAAATCCTCTACATTTGAAAATACTTTTGCTAGTGTGTATACTACCTGAAAACAGAATAATTTTAATTCGAAAGTTACATAAACTTCAATTACATCAAATTACATACAATTATATGTACTAACGGAAGTAAGTCTTGCATTCCAAGTTACTCTACATGGAACAAGTTTCTTTATTTCTTGTTCTGAGGTGGCTGCTACAATTATGATTAAATATTTTCTGATACTAAAAAGCTGAATTATATAGCAATACACAATTTTCTCACAGCATCATCTAAACTTCTCATTCACATTCAATTTTACGGGGACTGTTCAATAAATAATGATCATAATTTTTGTACCGTCATAATTTTTCGCAATAAAATTCAACCTCATTATATTCTGTTAGCTTAATGTGAAACAAACACGCCGTAGTAGTTTCATTTTTGGTACTCCTGGATCCCGCCTGTAAAAACCAGGCAAGTTCAGACATGTTCAGTATCGCCTACCGCTGCAATGGAGGTAACATGCAGTAAAAGTTGATGTTGGAGGAAAATCCGGAGTTTATTTTAAACGTAATCACTGCTGATGAAACCTAGCTACATCATTTTGATCCTGAGAGCAAACAGCAAAGCTTAGTGTGGCAATCTCCATCATAACCAACCCCGCCAAAAAGCAAAAGTTCTTGCTTCTTCTGAGAAATTTATGGTCATCTCATTCTTTAATATTCATGGAATGGTTTATCAGCATGTTGTACCTGCAAACACATCAGTAACTGCACAATACTACAGGGATGCTCTGAAAACATTGCAAGTCCATTTCAGGCGCAAAAGACCACATTTCCACGAAGCAGGCTGGATGCTGCACCACGATAGTGCGCGGCCGCACATTGCCAATGTTGTTGCTGAATATCTTACAAAAATCAACGTGGAGTGCATTCCTCACTCTCCCTATAGTCCGGATTTAGCCCCATGTGACTTTTTTCTATCCCTAACTTGAAGAAACGCCTTCGTGGGAGGCATTATCCATCATCAGAAGCAGTGGTGAAGGCTGTGGAGGCGATTTTGAAGGATCTCTCAAAAATGGTTTCCAGCATGTGTTTGAAGACTGGCAGAAGCGCTGGGACAAGTGCATCGCATTCAGGGGAGACTATTTTGAGAAGGACCATCAAAATTATGAGGATGAGCAAAGTACATTGTGAAAAAAAAATTGTGATCATTCTTTATTGAACAGACCTCCTACAACCTCCATATACTACCTTTGATTTTGTAAATAAACTGATGTTAAATATGAGAATTATATTCGTTATAAGCTTGTATTTGTGTTTCTTTCTTATTTCATTTAAAATATAAACAGAACGAAACTCGTGAATGTTACTAGTTGGTAGTGTGATAAAAAGTATTACTTGTAAAATTACGAACCCATCCCATTTACCCGTTTCCTTCACAAACGTAACATCTGGGAATACTTATACACGTGCAACGAGGAAATAAAATAACATCCATTCCCTATACCTGAGAAACTTACTTTGCTCGTAAGATTTTATGTAACGCATTCTGGAACAGCTTACATGCAGCCAACCTTGCAAACGAAATGTACTGGTTAGAAAAGTGGTGCACGAATTTAGTAATTTAGAGATAGTATAACATAAAATTCAATATATCAAATATAACGTTCAGCTGAAAAAAATTGCAGAAAAAGTAATTAGAAGCAATAGAACCAGTGGCGGCTGGTGCCGAAAAATGACAGCGTGCTGCGGGAAAAGGTCCATGCAACTCACCTAGTTTCGGAAAATGAAGTCCATGTGCCGATGTTTGTTCATGGTATAAACAGAATTTGTACTTCCATTCACTTTGCTCAATTTTTAGATCGGATGTTGGTCTCCCTAACATTTTTATACTAAGCCCTTCTTTAATGCTCTCCTTAAAAAGGGAGTTTATAGAAGTTCATTAACCGTGTTCATTATTTATTCGTTAAAGTTTTCGTAATATTAATTTGCTCATAACTGAATACAGTGAATTTCACACTCGCACAAAATAAACTGACATAGCAACGAAATAACGTTACACAAAGGAATACTTTGATACAATGTGAGCATGCGAACCATATGTACTAGTTATGAGGGATCCCCGTTATGGTTGCGGGAATGCAGTATCGTGCCAACATGACAGGTGCATCACAAATAATCTGGCCCGCGATTTAATAACCTTTAGGTATTGGATCGGTTTACTGAAGAAGGATGGAATTAGTTTCCAGAACTAAAATATAAAGCAATGATAGATTGTTAAATGATAATGCATATTCAAGTTCTACAGCTATAGCTATAAATGTTGGTAGCCCTGCTTCAACCTGCAACGAATGATCACTGCACAACACACAAATGCAGCAGGCATTTGTACGAAAGTCTAGGGAACTCGTCCTGCGCCATAGCGTAGCGGGCTAAGGCAGCATGTCTTGGTCCCTGGCCAAGGAAAGTGGCCCGGTTTCGAACCCACCCATGTGGTGGGGATTTTACGTCCCGGGTATAGGACCGGTGCCCACTCATTATCGTGAGGAAAGTGAGGAGCTTACGCTAGGTAAGCGGC
Organism: Mantis religiosa; assembly: GCA_030765055.1. Lineage (NCBI taxonomy): Eukaryota > Metazoa > Arthropoda > Insecta > Mantodea > Mantidae > Mantis > Mantis religiosa. The sequence goes on from CM060958.1 coordinate 86,098,359, forward strand.
CCAGGTCACGGAAACCAACAATTCCGGCTGGGGGATGCCGATATGCTGACCACATCTCCTCCCCGTATCGGTTGGACGATCGTCCACCCATGCCGTGCGTAAGTGGGCGTGAGGCCGGCAGTAGGGTAGGCCTTGGTCCTCTAAGGGCTGTCGCGCCAGTGGCCACACTTAACTAGGGAACTTAGGACATCAGGAAGGCAAGAGGGAGGGGTTGTACGCATGCGCAGTACTGATTACCTAGCTTGCTGGTTCTCAGAATGTCGAAGTCAGGAATGCGTTTCATTAGGTGTATTTTTACGACGCTGTAGAATCCCACGAATCCCATGGGTGCGAAGTATCTCGAAGTGACGCTGAACCGTACGTTACGTTCCGCACGTCAAGGGCGAGGCCCAGCTGGGGCACACCTCGCTCCGGAACCTATACCCGTTATTCCGCTCTACCATGCCGCTTCATCTAAAGCTCCAGCTGTATCGGGCGATCATTCCGCCCACGATTCTGTACGGCTGTGAGTTTGGGGAACAGTGGTAGAACAAGGCTCTCAGAATCATCTACGATACAGACTGGAGATTTCCTGTCCATATCCTACACGAACACTCCAAGATCCCGTACATTGCCATTGTCATCCGCGAGAGGGAACGATCAATGTACAACAAAATTCAAACCCACAAAAACCCTTTGGTGAACACCCTGTGCAGATATGACCAGAGGGAGCAAAGACGCTTGCCATCTTACAAACTCCCAAAAGATGCCATAGGGCCCCTTGGTTAACCCAAGAATCTCCATATATCTATATTCCACACTACGCCTGATGGTTCAAGTGATATGCAACCCGTAAGTAAAACTGAGTAAAACATTTCAAATCGTTTCTCCCAAAACGGGGTGACGCTATAAGTTTATTCAAGGGCATCCTAACCCAAACACCCCAAAACACACAACCTGCCCTTAGCAGAACAAAAAACTTCAATTAGACTCATTTAGCAGCTTAAGCCTTTGGCCACCACGAATTAAAAGTGCATTATTGGTCGTACTCGATTTAATACACTTATAACATATATTGTTATTTACATGGTCTTTTAAAATTTCTACAATGTGATCTATAAAACAGAAAAGAGTGTGCTGCAGCACTGCATCACCTAAGGATGAACCGACCCTGTATATAACTACCGCTTCATCATGAAACAAGAGGATCAGCTGCAAACCTCAAATTAGCACACACAATAATTTAGATGTATCTTATCTGATATTAGGTGACTTAATCATTAAGGTTTAGATATTCAGAATATGAACAAATGGAAAAATAGTTCCCCTTAAGCAACTGCTGTAGAATAATTTGAAAATCACTTGTTTAAACATTTTGAACTAAACGATATAATACTCTCATGCTAAATACTGAACTTATATTTCGAGTTATGTTAATGCCAGGTTGAATCACCGTCAATCACTGGCACCGCTAATATTTCCAAAATGGAAAGTTTTAGTAATGCGCCGGATTCACAGCATCGTTTGGGGGTTAGGGTCTCGTAGTTTTAGGCAATAATACACATATTTTAATAGCACTTAGAAGGTGTAGTTTTGGAGCAAACATACACATTTTTAAATGGAACAAAGCTTAATTACATAAATATATCATAAGTATGGTAAATTGGAATGTTGGTGGGGTTATCCGTAGGATTCTAGGGACGAATTATTTCAGCGAAAATGGACATTTTATGATCCAGTGGGCTACAAAATGAGCAGTTTGTAAAACGTTCTAGCACACGCACTTAAAGGAAACATAGAAATATTGAAACAAATTTCATATCTGAATCAGTCACGGTTTAAGGATCAGGCATTTTTAAGGAAACCCCAGACACCCGCTCTACACTTCAGATGAAAATATTACTTACTTTATCAAAATAAAATGTTTATCTTTCATTTTCTGTGAATAGTCTATTAAGCAGTTTCATTTTCATTGAATTATGCATACATGTAATAACTTACAAACCATAAATTTAGCAAAAATATATAATCACCAAAACATATGCTTTCTGTAGAGTATTTTTATAATGTTCTATGGTCTGTGTTTCAAGCTCAAACAGCGGAAGGTGGTAGATCCGTTTCTGTTTTCATTGCAACAACTTGTTACTGTAAGTTATGAATTTATTCTTCGCCGTATTTAATTGCTTTTAGGAAGCATTTTGTATCGTTTTATGAACATTTCAATGTTTTCTTCATGTTATAACTAAACACTTGTTGCTTAATTTCAAATAATTTCTGGACCAAAATAACCTGAATAACGCAATATGCAAACAAGACTCATACTTTGATAAACACTGCTATAACATATAAACTATGCTTGCACTGTTTACCGAGCACAGAAAGTGTTGCGGTTGTATATCAGATTTTTAAGAGAAATTGAAAGGTAACAGTGGTCTATTCCACGTTTTAAAGAAGTTGAGATATTGTATTGCAAAGTTGACGGCAGCCAGTTTCTAGAATGAGAGTAAGCTATCACGTTGGTGCCAATGCGCAAAAACTAAATTTCTCTCAGAAATAGATAATAGTTCAAGGCTAATGGCAAAAAAATGGCACGGTCAACTCTAACTCGACATTGGAGAGGATTAAGACCACTATTGTAGTTTCGGTTTTCGAAAATTGCAAAAAGTTTATTTTAGTGTGTTAAAATAATTTTTTTGATAGAGTCAACATGAAAAATGCAATGCCTTGGCCGGGATTTCAGCCACGGGTCGCCTGGTTTCCGTCCAGTCGCTCTAACCCATTGAGCTACCGTGGCCAATTTGCTGTCATGACATTAAATTCTCCATTTGACTCATACTTCCCCGGTTCTCTAGGGGTTCTCGCATTCGAGATACACTATTTATGGTGACTTACTATCGTAAGTACTTGAGTCCCAGACTTATCATTTAACTCTTATTATTTTAGTTAATTGATGGAAATTAATCATTTCTTCACACTAGCCGTATATAGGCTAAGAATTTTGATAGATGGAGTCAACATGAAAAATTCAATGCTATGGCCGGCATTTGAACCACGGATCCCCGGGGAAAAATGAATCAAATAGAGAATTTAATGTAACTTCAGACCGAAATACTTGTTTTAACATTTCGTTACCAAACAAAATGGCTCCATAACAACTTGCTAAGCTCGCATTCCAGAGTTTCCGCAAGCAATTTCTAGTGGCCATCCACTGACCATTAGCTTTACCGCACTTTATCTATGGTAGACGAATTCTCGAGTGATTATTTATACCACGACTCTCCTGTCTTCTATTTTTTCTCATTTCGTCTAACCGTTTTAGGGGCTATGTGTTGATTTACGGAACGCAGAGGTTTGCAGAGGGCGCCGTTCAGCCCTTCACTTCCGAGCTATATTCTATCTCAGGCTAGTTTAATCCTGCTGTAAACAACAAGGCGGATCTGACTTAACTCGCTGCGTGTTAGAGGCTACACGCACGCACATAAGTTTTGCAACACTAGCAGAATATATAGCAGCGCTAACTTGCTTACTGTTCCATTCTAACACTGACACAAAAGAAAACGCACCAAGGATTTTGCCAGTTTCTTTCTCAATGTTTTTTTCTTTTTTTTTTTTTATAGAGGATTCCGGATTTCTTTCTTTAAGTACCGCAAAACAATGTGCGATCATTCGCCTCTCACCACTCTTTAAAGGTTTACCTCGATTGTGTTTCATTTCGGCTGAAACACTGGTCTGTTCCATAATGAAAAGCTTACTGATTTTAAATTTTATATACATAAGTGTTCTTGGTGAGTTACGCGAAATGTACAGGAAATACAGTGTTAGCAGCTTCACACTATTAACAATATCATCTTCATCAGCATTCAACTTGATTCAGACCATGTTGCGAGAGAGCTGCCTGGTACAGGAATGCAAAACTACTACCTATATAGTAGCAGTGTCATTTAATAATTGTTAAATAAAATGCAGCTAAATTAAACATAATAAGTTAATAATGGTATAATTTCACCTGTCTATTTTCTAATTTGTATAAAGTACACAGAACACATCTATGTGGTATGTGATGTAGAAATATAAAATGTGGGGTTATTACGTTTATAAGAATCGAAATATTTGCATAGCTTTCTCTGTCCGAAATTAGCTTGCATAAAGCAGTGATCAGCAAACTGCTTACAGTACTGTACTTACAGGAGGGGTTTACGTAGTATCCAAATAAAAGAAAACGCCCATTAACTTCAATAAACCAATCAACGGCTTAACCGTTTTCTGTGTCAATATCTCTGTCTCTGTCCCTCTTCCCACCCAGATGTTTACAGCAGGATTAAACTAGGTTGAGACTTTTCTTTTTTTGTTATTTACATCCTATAACTTTTTAAGTCATATCGGACGATGAATGGAATGGGTGAAATGATGCTCAAATGGATCCGGGGTCCATGGAGCTTAGACATTCGTCTTTTAGGATAAGGGAAAACCCCGGAAAATCCTTATCCAATCTGACCGAGATTCGAACTCGGGACCTCTTGAACATGAGGCAGACATGCTATCATCTACGCTATCAAGGCGGGCAGATTGAGACAGATTACAGAGTCTCTTTAGTTAACTCATGTGCACGTCGGCCGCTGCCTTTGACGAACCCTTATAATCGTTTTACAACACAGACCCTCCTTCTCCCAGACCTGATATATATATATATATATATATATATATATATATATATATATATATATATATATATATATATATATATATATATATATATATCGCCAAGCTACAATTCTACTGGATTCCATAATAACTCTTATCTTATTCAAAGTGCGGTATTTGAAACCCAGCTCCTTTAGGAGACCACGCAAAGTGCAGTCAGTGCCCATGAGGAAGATCACAAATTTCTTGCAAATGTACAACCAATTCGTCTAAGGTGGGGGCTCTCCCTTTTGCATAGAATCTATATTTTTCTCGACGAATTAAATCGCATGTGAAATTATCTACTTTAGAGAAACGTTTTCTTTTGTTTTCACACTTGATCGGCGTTTTTTGTATTCCTTTCGTCACAATATTTCTTACTGTATATCTGTGAACACCAGAATTTATCATGAGGTACATTGCACGACCCCTTACCAAGATTATTTGTCAGCACAGATTTATATGCGTTCAAAACAAGTGCTTGAATTTGCTTAGAAACAGTTCTCGTTATAACTTTGTTTTTTGAGGATTTCCCAGTAATATAACTCGGCCCAGTTATTCTCACTATTGTCATCACTTTGATTATTTTCACTTGACTGAAAGTTATCTACTACTTCATTTGAATTTACCACTGCATTTCCCTCCTACGGTCTCCACATTGTGACACAACGAATTTCTGCACGTAATGAAACAGATCAACTGGAAGTTGGAACTTTGGCAACTGAGACTCCACGTGGAGTAGACATGCGGATGTCACTTCGAGAAAATCAGGGTTGCTATTGGTTCTCAACGGCAGTGTTCCATTTCTGAAGTATGGAGATAGATTTATGACGGTCATTAGTGGGCGGTAGGGTAGTTTCCTTTGAGGGGCCAACTGCACTGGTAGACAGACTTTACCATTCGGTGCTTTGGGTGGGTCGCCGTTGAAGGCTGGTCAAGGCATTAACTGTTAGGGGACCTCAGCGCGTCCCTGCCGCGCACATTATCCCTTCCTACATCCCATTCGTCTCCTTCAGTTTCTACGTTTCAGCGTCCTCCCGAGGATGTATACACAAACCATCCAATTAATAGTTGAGGTGGTAGGTGTCCCTAACTCTACCTCAATGCTGCTTTTATACACCGACAAATATATAAGCATTCACAGTTATTCATTATATCTTCAATAATGCAGAGCAACTTCCTGACCTGAGAATTGAATACATAAGGGCAATCATATTTTGTTCTCGGTGTAGTGCACTCAGCGGAAGTGGCTTTTGGAGGAAGTCCGTAACAACCAAGCACGTAAATGACACAATAGGTTGGGTTCCTTTGAATAGAAATCTCTATAATATCCGGGAAGTTCACTGGTCGCACATATGTAAGTGGATATAACGTTATTCACAAGAAAAGCAAGAAAGAAAGTTGCCACAAAATTAATTGGAGTCTAGCAGGTACTCAGCTTCAGAGAATTCTATAAAACATTTCGCACGAAGGGTAATTCCATTTTAGGATAAAGTATATACTCAATATTCCCCACAAAGGTTACTGCCGATTAGGTACTCAATTAAGGGATATAAAATGTTTCAAATTTATGAGGAGCGTGTATTTAAATAACATTTTTAAAGAAGAGGGGTTCTAATTGTGAGACAAATATAAAATATATTTGCTAGCTGGTCTCATAAGTAAATTAGATTTTTTTATTTTGGTGTTATGGAAAATTCATTTGGTTTCTTTGGTTTGAAAATACTATTTACAGGATGTCATGGCTAGTGCTGCATACATTACGAGCAAACATTAGTCTTCAGTTGTTAATAAACAATCACAAAATGAAGTTAAAGTTTGAACATAAGTATTTCTAAAACACCACTGGAAACAGGATTATAGAGCCGCTGCCTCAGCTCGAAGAATATGTGAAGTGGAAGGAAAAGATGTCGCCCCTTTTTTGTGTAATTTACGTCCTCCAACGGTAAGTCATATCGGACGATGAATGAAACGATGCTCAAATGAACCCGGAGTACATAGAGCTTAGAGTTACCTGGCATTCGTCTTTCAGGATAAGGGAAAACTCCGGAAAATAACCTTATCCAGGCAACTCATCCTGACCGAGATTCGAACCCGGGACCTCTTGAACATGAGGCAGACACGCTACCAAGGCGGGCCAAAGATGTCGTTATTGAGCGTGTGACACAACCATGGCTCCAACGTTTCAACAATGAACACGAAAACACTAAACATTTACCATGTTCTGGGAGAGCTAAAGTATGGAATGTTGGAATGGAATTCTGAGAGAAAAAAAGTATCCGTAGCCATTCGGAAGAACTTGGTGCACCAAAAGATACTATACATCGCCACATTATGACATTTGGAAAATCATACAGAAGCTGTAGTTCAGCACTCATGAACTGACACTTCAACAGGCTGAACGTAGGGTGGATATCTGTCCTCAGGTTATCCGTAATCCCATGGATGGTAGATTTATCAGGAGAATGGACACTTGTGATTAAAAAGTAGTATATTAGCTAAAACCTGATATCTCGAAACAGTGGCTTGATTCTCGTTAAGCCGTCAAAGAAGTCATCGTTAAAAAAAATCAGTTCAGTCCCAAAGTAATGTTGTGCCTCTGGTGGAATTTTGAAGTTGTGGTTCACTAGGAGTGCGTTCTAAACGGGCGGGCGATTTATACGAATCTTTATTCTTAAAAACTGAAGGGAGTTCATTAAATTTGAGACGGGGACACCTAGTATTAGTTATCCGAAATAGAGTTCTATTGCACCAGGACAAGGCAACACCCCATATTGCACGAACAACTATACGAAAAAAATCAGGAATTGGGAGGAATCGACCTGCTACCACAGCTAGCATACAGCCCTGATTTCGTACTATCAGATCGTCATCTTTTACGATCCATGGCCAATTTTGTACGTGGAAGAAATGTTGATAACTTTGTAGCAGTGCTAGTGGATGTCACCAAATTCTTGAGATCAAAAACCAGAGACTGGTACCATCGTGGGATAATAGACCTCACTGAACGATGACTCAAGACCATATAATGTGATGGTTTAACTTTGAAAATTAGTTAATGGCTTGTCAGAACATATTTGAAATAATTGCTTAACACTTCGGAAGAGTATAACATATTTCTAGTGCAACAGCAAGGATTATCCTGGTCAGTTCTACCTTAAACTGACAAATTATGTGTTTTAACGACATATTTGTTTTTATAAGTCTTAACAGAAAAATGATGAAAGAATTACTACAAGAATGCTCAAAACGCTATAGCGTTTAAAAGATCCCGAAGTTGGATAAGGCTTTTTACAGAGTTTTTCTTTATCCTGAAAAGTGAATGTTGGAATAGCTCTAAGCTCTATGGGACCTGGAATTATTTGAGCAGCATTACACCCAATTCATTCACTGTCAGATATAACAAAGTTGGAGGACGTAAGAAAATTAAAAAAAAAAAAAAACACGCACATAAATACATACAAGACAAGGGCATAGGCACTAATAAAATGATATTTTATAACTTTCAAAACTGTATTTTCGTTGAAAGCAATTACAAATACCTAATTTTATAGTGGGATATATCTACTTGCACACTAAAGTGTAATAGAATATAAATCTCAATAAACTTATGCTTTCCTTTTAAAGCTTTAAGTCCAGCATTTCTGCAACTTAATATAAGCTTCACACAGAAACACACAGACCCAGACAGCCACACACACACATACGCACTAATATATATATATATTTTAAACCAACCATCATTAGTAGTATATCTAGATTTTGTGTGTGTGTGTGTGTGTGTAATTTACGTCCTCCAATGTTAAGTCATATCGGACGATGAGTGAAATGGGTGAAATGGTGCTCAAATGAGACCAGGGTCCATGGAGATTACAGTTACCCGACATTCGTCTATCAAGATATGGGAAACCCCGGAAAAAAACGTTATCCAGGTAACTTGCCCTAACCGAGATTCGAAATCGAGACCTCTTGAACGTGAGGCAGACACGCTACCATCTACGCTACGAGGCGGGCATTGCTCAATAAAGTGTAATAGACCATAAATCTCAGTAAACTTAGCTTTCCTTTTAAAGCTTTAAGTTCATTTCGGAAGCTTTATATATAATTATATGTATTAGACCAATCATAATTAGATTAGCTCTAGATGTAGCATCATTTTGGTCACATAGAATCGTAAGAAGGGCACACAATTTAAGCCCTTCATCGACATTTTAACTATATTGATGCCGCAGAAACAACGGTTTTACTTCTGTTTTTCAGGTTATATTTTGGGATTGAGCGCCGGAACAATGAAAAGGGAAAATGAAGGATAGAGACTGGAATAGAAGTATCTTAACCAGGGGGGAAAGACGAGGAGTATAAAAACGAGAAAAGGACGAAAAGAATGCAAGAGAAAAGTGAGAACTAAAAGGAGAGAGAGGGAGAGAAATACCGCATTTAACCCAATAACGCAAGCAGAACTACCAGTACGATACAATCAATCCCTTTGAAAAAGTCAGATAGAGATCCGAGATTACGACATTGCTGCGAAAATTACTGTTCCTGTTTCTCGTACACAAGTTTCCTTTTGACAAATAAGGTTTCCAGAAGCGCTGAACGAAACTACTGAAATTATTCTCAAATACTATTCGTTCTGCAGCAGAAAGATATCGCAATAATTGTTCTTAAGCCCTTATTCAGGTTCAAAAACTTCCTCCTAATACAGCATCATCTAATACTGGAAGTCAGGTATTATAGGATGAGCAGCTGGCTAACTATGATTCTTCACGGCGGTAGACAATAACTCTCGTACTGCATCCAGCTAACCGCTGTCATAACTCTAATATCTTTATCATGAAAATAAAGGAAACTACTTTTTTTAAATTAAAGTAACAACAAATATGAAGTGATTTAAAACGTACATCTCATGTCGTTATTTCAGTATGGAATCAATTTACATATTAACCATTTTATCAATGATTAGGCTAATTTAGGTCAAGGAACATCTCAAAGAGTTATATTTACATGCATTTACTTGCACACTTATAAACCCTATTTCCAGCTGCTTCAGGTTAATTAAGAGAAACATTTACATAAATATTATTACACATTTCATTATACCTATATATATAAAAGGGCAATACCGTGGACTTCTGCAGATGTCAAATATTTTAACAGTAGGCCGATTTAAAATGCCGCATGACAAGGAAAAAAAGAGCAAAGAAAGGCATTACGGATTTACCATTTTAAGGAAAACATAATTAGAGATTTGAGCTTTCTGGGCGCTAATTTATTACAATGTTTTCTCGGGATTGCAGTGAAGTGATGTTTCAGTCCTTCAAGCTTTCATCCATCGTAACTCTGCGGCCTTCTTCAGGGTTATCCTGAATTCAGTAACTGAATAGTTAGCTGAGAGCATGAAGGAGAAAAACATCACTTGGCTGCAATCCCAAGAAAATATCGTAATAAAACATAATTACTTGGCAATTAATAATAATAATATTATTATTATTAATAATAATAATGATATTATTATTATTATTATTATTATTATTATTATTAATATTATTATTATTATTAATAATAATAATGATATTATTATTATTATTATTATTATTATTATTAATATTATTATTATTATTATTATTATTAATAATAATAATGATATTATTATTATTATTATTAATATTATTATTATTATTATTAATATTATTATTATTATTAATAATAATAATGATATTATTATTATTATTATTATTATTAATATTATTATTATTATTATTAATAATAATAATGATATTATTATTATTATTATTATTATTATTAATATTATTATTATTATTATTAATAATAATAATGATATTATTATCATTATTATTAT